>OY796662.1:18281369-18396459 GCA_963680705.1 Rhagium mordax
CAGTACTATTAACACTATTGAAAATGCTAAACAGTATTCATATAATAATTCAATTCAATAGTGTATACAGTCGTCAGTACATATCTCGGTACATATATAGAAAAATAGTAACATACAATAAGTAAAAATAACAATAAGTACATAAATCAATAAACGAGTATAAAATAACTAAGACACAAAGTATAATACAAATTTGAACCAAGGTAAAGTATCTTTAGTAAGTTATTTATGAACTAATGGTGAAGTGTTTGTTATCGAAATGTAGGTAAAGAAAATCTCTATTAAAGTAGCATAATGAGTGGTTCCATTTAAAAAAAAATTCTTAAATCGAAAAAACCATTTCCGAGATGTTTAAATGGCTATAAAAGCAAAGTTAGCTCACTTAATATCACGATTTTATTTTTCCAATACTCAAAGACTCAGAAAGAAAAGTTTTTCAGCAGTCATGGCTCCCTAGATGCCGACTTAAATTATCCTAAAAAAATGTTTGAGATTATGTTTCTTCCTCGAAGTTGATACCATCGTATACAGAATAAATCCCTGAATCCAAAAATGTAAAAATATACAGGGTGTTCCATTTAAAAAATAGATGTTACGCCCATTTCCGGTGAAACCGGAAGTGCTAGAATTATTTTATTAACATGCATTAATCCAAATTTACTTGTTATTACAACTACCAAAATTTCAAAATGATATCTGAAAAAACAAAAAAGTTATAGGGGTGAGCCTAATTTCATTTACACCCGGTATATGTATATTTTTACAATTTATAATACAAGATAATAATAACACATATATATATAATAATAATAAATAATAAATACACCACATGTAATTATGACCCCCTTCATCCCAGAAGGCTGAGCCTTGTGCGGGAGGGGGCTACACATTTAAAGCCAAGGGACACACATCCAATATCCGTGTATAATGGAAAAATCCCTCTCACAGTATTTTCCATTGCCACGATCGGGATTCGAACCCGGAACTTTTGGGTGAGAGGCAGGTACTCTACCATCTCGACCATCAGTCATATATTGGATATGTTTGTTATTATGCTTGTATAAAGCCTAAATAATGTCATTTATAAACACATCAATATATGTATATCAAATTGGATATGTTTGTTATTATAATGATTGTATAAAGCCTAAATAAAGTCATTTATATACCTATGTATATATTTTCAGCAAATTTCACGATTTATTCAAAAATGTAAAGCTTTGTAATCATTCATTTTACTTAAATCAATTTAATATTTAATTCACAAGAATGTACACAAGAACTATTTAAAGTTAGTCATGTATTAAAAAGTGTACCTACTTGCGCACAGGCGTACTTATTTCCATACAGTAACCGGTAGCCAAGTACGTACATGCGTGAATTTATGGATAATTAAGAAATTTTTTTTAGGACTTATTTATATTAACGTCCTGGCGAAGTTTAGCTTCGAGCTATTTCTACCACTTAACCAAGACACACCACATACATTCATTCCCTCCGACATTACCATCTGTCGGAGCTGGGAATTGAACCTAGGAGAGATAGACAGTAGCTAGTCGCTTTGTGAAACTCAGCGTAATCTAGTCCGCTACACTATTCTCGGTAATGTAATGAAATACGGTCACCCATTTAAGTGCCAACTCCAATCGGCGTTGCTGCGTTCGCTGATTGAATATCGGCAATTGTACGCATGACCCCATTCCGTATCCATGGGTGCGAAACATATTGAATGTACAATGATTCAAATTTACTTCTTATTGCAAATGCCAAAATTTCAAAATGATATCTGAAAAAACAAAAAAGTTATAGGGGTTAGCCTAATTTCATTTACACCCGGTATAGTACAGTCTCGATAGCCAAGACGGATATGGTCTGTTAAGTCCAATGTGACGTTTCCAGATGAGTGAATTTTTTTAAAAGATCTAGTTTGTTACTTAAAAAAACTAAACTTCTTTTATTCAAACAATAAAAGATAGAAACAATTTATGATGTTCTATTTTATGTCAAAAATTAAATATTATAATCTAACATAGAAGAAGATTTATAAAATCTCAGCCTTCATTGCTATTGTTTACTTGTTTACTGGGTAAACTTCTAATCCGGTGAAATCCGGTAGTGCAGTGGCAAGACAATTATTCGACAGATCATTAAAGAAGTTTTAATTTTTTGTACATTACATCTTTTTGAAATTGTACAAATTGAAAATGAGATTTCAAAAAGGTGTAACTTTACAAAAAATCAAAATTTGTTAATGATATTTAAAATTTGTTGATCTCCTAATTTTGGAAAAAACTTACAAATTTTTTAAAAATATTTACCAAAAAACTTGGGTAAGCAAATCTATTTTAAAAGTTTTTTCCGTAAATTTCAATTGCAACTTTTTTCTGCAAAACTGCTTCATTTGGTCTTGGTAATGATGCCTCCAAAATGTAGCGTGAGTACCATGTTCCAGTATCAGTGCTGGATTATACACGATACGCATGAGACGCGTGCCAAAACTCGCACTTTAGAGAGCATTTTTCAATAATTTGAACAAACGCAAAGTGTTGGAACCACATTCCCCAATATTATTACTTTGCTAGAAATTTATTTTACAATCCCATTATCTAATGCCTCTGCAGAGAGATTGTTTTCAATGAATAAAAAAAGGATACAAAATTACTTTAGATCGACCATGGAGCAAGCTAAACTAGAGCTTACTTTGCTATACACAGAAAACAAAAGTATGAACGGAGTTCGGTCCTGGACCAAATTGTATACACATTGTGTATATAACCTCTTAAAAGAAATACCAATAAATAAGCAAACAAGTGCATATAAATTGATAAAACCATAATAATCTTAGTGAAAACGTACTACTCTATGTAAGTACTGCAATATACTTCTCATTTCATACACAATTAGTAAACAAACAACATAAACTAAAGCAGACATAAAGTGCCAGAAGCGCACTCATAGCAGTCACCAGGCCATCACATCACACCACTGCGCTCGGTTTGTGTTACAAAGCAGAGCCGTATCTAGCTCGCCTGGCCCGCTGAAATGAGAAATATTATTAACCACCCACCATAGTAAATAAAGATGGCCGCCGCACCGGGAGGAACTTCTGACTACAGGAGTACTCCGGACAGTCAAGATAATGTACCGATACGTCAAGATCCCAAATCTTATTCAGAAATTCTCAGCCAACAACCCAAATTCAAGTTCCCTTCCAAAGAACAAGCTATAATATTTACCTCTATCGATGGCATTAAACTACAAGACTACATAATCGCTTTAGGATCATTAGTGCAACCAAAAAATATAATATTCTCGTCAAGAATTTCCAATAATCGAATCTGCATATATCTTTCTAGCAAAGAAACGACTGACTTATTCCTCGAAGAACATGGAGAAATAAAAATCCAAGAACATATTGTCAAAGCACGCAGATTAGTCACTCCCGCCTCTCGCATAATCCTATCTAACGTATGTCCTACCATCCCACATAACATCATAGAACAACAACTGAAAATAATAGGTCTAAAACTTTTGTCCCCCATAACATTTCTCCGAATCGGCATCAACAACCCAGAATATAGTCACATACTCAGTTTCCGTCGACAAGTATACATAATACCAGATAAAAGTATATTAATGCCTGAATCCTTCTTAGTTGAATTTGAAAACACTTCTTACCGCATTTTCTTATCTGAAGATGCAGTCAATTGTTACAAATGCAAAAAACCTGGGCATGTCGCTGCCGTATGCCCAGAAACAGAAACTCAACAGCCCACACAAGCACCGGATTCTCGGACAACCTTCAACAGCCACAACAAAACACACAAGCTCCAGTTCCAGCAACAACAAAGAACCAAACACAAAAACGAACAAGCTCGGCACTTTCAAGTCCAGCGATAGAAGAGATCACGGAAATATCCTTTATAAAACCAAGTACCGCAAGCAATAAAAAAATCAAATCAAACTCATCTTCAAGTACACCTCAGCCTATCGAACCAATGCTAATACCTGCTCAAAAATTAATTGAGGAGGCCAACCCTCCTTTCATCTTGAACTTTAACCAACTAATTAACTTTTTGGAAAACTCATGTGGCTCTCCAGATCCACTAAATATAGCCAGGGCACATTCCAAAGACATTCAAGCTCTACTAGATATGTTAACTAAAATATATCCAGTACTAGTCGAAAGAAGCATCAAGACACGAATAACAAAAATCAAGAAAAAAATCCAACATCAATTAAACAAGGAACTGGAAAATAATTCGATAGCCTCATCTTCAGAAACGGAAAGCGACTTGTGTCGCAGGATACAATCAATTAGCCAACAAAAAAAAAATATATATTATTCAAACAGAATTTTTATTACAGTGGAACATAAATGGGGTTTTGACCCATTTAGAAATGCTAAAATTATTGATTAAAGAAACCGACCCATCCATTATATGCCTGCAAGAAACCCATTTTAAAGATAATTATGTATACCCTCTCAAAAATTTCGACCCTGTTTTTGCTAATAGACAAAACCAAAACAGAGCTAGTGGAGGTGTAGCAATCTACATTAAAAATTCAATACAATCTAAGGAAATTCCACTTAATACACAGATTGAAGCTGTAGCTGCATCAATTCTTACACACCGAAAAATACATCTTTGCAACATATATATTCCACCCAACGAGGAAATCAATGTACAGGAACTTAACCACTTAATACAACAAATCCCAACTCCACGCATAATCCTTGGCGATTTTAACTGTCACAATATAATTTGGGGCAGCTCAACCACTGACAAGCGGGGAGAGAAACTCGAAAAGTTAATAACAGATTCAAATTTATTACTACTCAACACAGGATCTAAAACTCGTTTCAACTCCTTCTCTGGAACTTGCTCCGCACTGGACCTATCATTAAGTGATGCCTCGCTCTTCCCCAGTCTCTCTTGGGAGGTTAAGTCATACCTATACGGTAGCGATCACTTCCCGATTGTGTGGTGAGGACAACAACACCTCAGTTGAGACAAATGAGATCCCCCAAAAATGGAAATTGAATAAAGCAAACTGGACCTTGTTTTCGGAACTCCTAGAAAGCAAGATATTTCATCTACCTAATGAATTCAACATTAACATAGCAGTGGAAGAATTCTCAAACATTATCATCCAAACAGCACTTCAATCTATTGGAAAAACTACCCCAATAAAAGGACACAACCCGGTTCCATGGTGGAACAATGAATGCCACGATGCAATTAAACTAGAAAAGCAAGCGTACAACAAATTAAAAAAAAATAACACATCTGAAAATTTACTAACCTTCAAAAAACTTAGAGCAAAAGCAAGGTTTATCATCAGAAAAAGCAAGAGAGAGTCTTGGGCAAATTATACGACAACTATCAACAGCTCTACGCCCATGTCCCAAGTATGGGACAAAATCAAAAAAATCAAAGGAGCAAATGCTCATCACCATATCAGCTCAATGATCTGCGAAGGCGACATTGTACACCAAAATAAGGATATAGCAAACACACTAGCAGACACGTTCCAAAATTACTCCAGTGATGAAAATTACGACGCTAACTTTATTATACACAAAAACGCTACAGAAAACCAATATTGGACAATAAAGGACGATCCAAATAACTCTATAAACGCTCCTATAAGTACAGCAGAATTAGAAAATGCCCTATCAAATACAAAGAACTCCAGTCCTGGTCCAGATGATATCCCCGTAATGTTTCTACAAAACCTTCCAGAAAACGCCAAAAATCACCTACTGCTGCTATATAACAAAATATTTACTACACATCACTTCCCAGACAAATGGTCCGAGGCCATCATCATACCAATAGTAAAACCAAATAAACCAAGATCAGACCCGGAATCATACAGGCTAATATCCCTCACATGCACAATGTGTAAAGTACTCGAAAAAATTCTCAATTTCAGGCTCATGTTTTTCTTGGAACAGAACGAGTTGCTCACTCCAGAACAAAGCGGTTTCCGGAAACACCGATCTACCACAGACAATCTGGTAAAGCTAGAATCTGACATTCACGAAGCATTTGCAAATAAACAAAAGCTACTAGCCATATTTTTTGAAATTAGCAGAGCCTATGACACAACCTGGAAATTTAATATTCTATGAAAGCTAGATAATTGGGGAATCCAAGGAAACTTTCTAGCTTTCACACAAAATTTTCTAAATCAAAGGTCGATGCAAGTGCGAGTAAATGGTACTAAATCAGACAAAAAATTCCTACAAAACGGCATCCCACAAGGCTCAGTATTGAGTGTCACTCTCTTTCTAATTGCCATTAACGACATCTTGGGCGACATTAAAGCCCCAGTTACCGCAAATCTTTACGCAGACGATCTTGTCATCTATACCAGCAGCAGAACATACGATCTGCCAAGAACATTCTACAAGAAGCCATAACCCACCTAGAACAATGGTCCTCCCAAACCGGCTTCAAATTTTCCACTTCTAAAACAAAATGCGTCCTTTTCTCAAAAAAAACTGAACTGACAACTCCCACATTAATTCTAAACAACCATACCTTACAATTCGTAGATGAAATAAAATTTTTAGGACTGACCTTCAACCAAAAGTTGCATTGGAACACTCATTTAAAACAATTGAAGCTCTCCTGTCAGGCTGGATTAAATCTAATGAAGATTTTGTCACATCACACTTGGGGCGCCGACTGCCAAACACTAATGAGAATTTACCGAGCACTTATTAGAACCAAAATCGATTACGGATCAGTAGTGTACTTAACAGCAAAAAAACCATTACTACGGATGTTGGACTCTATTCACAACACGGCTATAAGAATTGCTACTGGCGCATTCCGCACAAGCCCAATACACATACGCTGCAAGAATATCTGCAAATCCAAATAACCCAACGTTTCATAATGTATTCTCTAAACGGTTCAAAATAATATACGACAGAAACCCCGATTCATACCACCATACTATGAAAGAATCAACAGAATTAATTCTATACAAATTCCTGAAACTTTATCAATTTGTCAAAACATGCCCTCCCCTTGGACCATAAACTATCCCACAATGCCACACTCAGTTCCTTCGCTATCCGAAATCAGACACAAACCCTAAAATAATCACAAATGCCTTTTCTGAACTAATCTGCAGATACAACAACTATAATGTTATTTATACGGATGCTTCCAAGATTGACGATTGTGTAGGAGCTGCTGTAGTCGATAGTACAAACAGTTATATGTACCGCTTTCCTTTTTCATGTAGCATATATACTGGAGAAACCCTTGCAATACTCGAGGCATTAAAAGTCGCAATAAAAACACCGAGAGACACAATTATTTTTACGAATTCGCTCAGTGCCATTCAAGGAATTCAACAACTTTACCCAAGAGATCCAATACTCCAACAAATAAAGTCACAAATTAGCAAATTTCACCAACTGGACAAAACCATAGAATTTACGTGGATTCCATCCCATATAGGTATACCTGGAAATGAAAAGGCTGACTCTATCGCCCGAGCAGCCACAACAGACCCGGATAGCATCATAATAAATAAAATCCCCCACAAAGATGTATATAACCAAATACGAACTCTAACAAAAACATTGTGGCAAAACAGATGGCAATCCCAAAACAACAACAAATTAAGGGACATAGTTCCAAGCATAGAGTGGAAAAAATCTTGGCCACCTAAGAGAAAGCACCAAATAATCTGGACACGTTTACGCATAGGACACACCAGACTTACCCAGGAACACATACTGAAAAAAGAAGAGCCCAAGAGATGTGAAACCTGCAATACCACCATAACAGTAAGACATATTCTTGTTGAGTGTCCTATTTTCAACCAAGAAAGAATCGCTGCTGGACTACCAAACGAACTGCAATCCATACTACACCACACCAACATTGACCCACTTCTGAATTTCATAAGACAGCTTCAATTGACAAAACACATATAGACTGTACAATAATTAATTGCATAGAAAGTTATATAGATTTATAGACAGATATACATATATTCTTTTAATTGTGAAACTAACTGTATCATCGCTAATAACCTACATGGTTGATGCGAGTTTTCTTAATATTGACTGTGATACTATAGATAGATAGATAGATAGATAATACTTTATTCATCACATAAAGTTTACACAAAAGTATAAGCTTATCGGACTTGTCACAGAGGTAAATCAAAAAATAAAATAAAAATGTAAATACAATACAATGAGCATGATACATAAATATGCAAAATATAAAATCACAAAAATATAAAACATTAAGAGTGTAAATATTCATCTATCGAATAGAAAGCATTCTGAATTAAATATAAATACAACACATTTTTAAAATCATTAAAATTTTGAAAAGTTCCGAATAGGTTTTTAAATTTGTTAAAACATATAATTCCCTGATACAAATGTGAATTTTGACCTACGCCTAATCTTGAAAAAGGTTGATATAGATTATCACCGTTTACATGTATTATAATTGTGAACTGAATTGTTTCTTAAGATGATATGTTCTTCCTTTTTTACATTTAAGATTATCAAATAAATATAAAGACATGGTACTGTTAAAATGGACAAATCAATAAACAATTGTTTATATGCTATTAAAGGATGACTTCCCGTCATACATCTTATAATCTCCTACTGTTGTATAAGAATTTTATTTATGTGAGCTGAGTTACCCCAAAACATTAAACCATAGCTTATTCTAGATTGAACTAGACCAAAGTATGCTAATTTCAAAATATCAAAGGTTACAGTGTTGCGTAATTGCCTAAAAATAAAACATATGGTACTTAATTTAGTTGATAAATGTTCAATATGTTTTTCCCAAGTCATTTTTTTATCTATGATGACACCTAAGAATTTTATGTAGTTAGTCTGTTGTATTGATTTTGCGTTTAATTTAATGAGAGGACTAGAATCTAGTGTTACATTTTTAGGAAGAAATGACATATAAAATGTTTTACCTGTGTTTACAAGCAATCCACTATTTATACACCATTCGTGAAATTCCTTAGCACAATTATTAGCTCGAAGTACAGAATTTAATGGATTATTTTCAGCTACCAGAATATTAGCATCATCTGCATACATTATTACTTTGTTTGGAGATGTGCAGGAATATGTAATATCATTTATAAAAATAAAAAAAAAATAAAGGATAGAATGGAGCCTTGCGGTACACCCATACAAATATGATGCAGCCCATTCATTAGCATTCCCTCTAACTCCAAAGCGTGCAAATTTTTCAAGAAGTAGACTGTGATCCACAGTGTCGAATGCTCTGCTCAAGTCAAAATATAATGCAATTGGATGTTCTTTATTATTTAGATATTCATATACAACGTGAGTCACCTAAAATGTCACCCCCTCCAGAATCTAAACGAATGGATGGAATTTCGCGAAAATTTATATCCTGATATTTCTTACTATAACAAATCTAAATTTCGTAAAAAATATGTTAGAATGTACCGGGTAGTAGGAAAATTAGTTCCAACTTTTTTTATTTTAATGGAACACCCTGTATATTTTTACATATTCAGTTAGACGTATTCATTACGAATTCAACGATGTCATATTTTCTATGTTTATCTTTAATAATAACTGAGATAGTGCAAATCAAGACGACTTAATAGGCCAATGTAACTTCAACATCAATATTGCCTTGCCTAACATACTTAATTTTGTTTCATAGTTATTATTCAAACTGTCATTTAGAATCAAAATACTTCCTAAAAATAAGTTGAGAATCACAATTTTTATGACTTTTCACTGTTTTTTGCTATTAAATAATTTCTTAAAGTTCTATTAATAACTCGTTTTTATTTGCACTATCTCAGTTATTATTAAAGATAAACATAAAAAATATGACATCATTGAATTCGTAATGAATGCGTCTAACGGAATATGTAAAAATATACAGGGTGTTCCATTAAAATAAAAAAAGTTGGAACTACTTTTCGTACTAACCGGTATATTCTGACATATTTTTTACGAAATTTATATTTGTTATAGTAAGAAATATCAGGATATAAATTTTCGCGAAATTCCATCCATTCGTTTAGATTCTGGAGGGGGTGACATTTTAGGTGACTCACGTTGTATATTGTTACATAAATCAGCTATAGCTGTAGATGTTGATTTGTTTTTTCTGAACCCATTTTGACATTTAGACAACAATTTATGGTCTTCTAGGAAGTTATAACAAAAAACTTTACTTTAAAGAAAGCCAGAAAAAAAAAAATTACGTATTTAATAAATCCATTAGCCTATTTAGACTAGGCAGTATCATCGTGTGAGTGGCAAAATTATTCTGCCAGAATTTTTCTACATAATCGTATTTTATACATACTAGTACTAATTATAAACGTTCAAGTTGCCACGCAGCAACCCGGTCAGGTACTTTAAATAAATAAGAAAGTAACATTTTTGCATTTTTTAAATTTTTGTCATATTCTTTGGTACAATACCAACAATAAATGTCTCTTTACTTTTACGATAAAGCTAATAATAATAGCGATATTAAAAACAAAAAAATGACTATTCGAATTTACACATTTCATTATTAATGCCGTTAATGGCTCAATGTATATGAAAAAAATTTATTTGCATAATTTTTCATATTTTTTAGTATCTACAAGGTGATTCACTTTTCATGAGTACACCCTCGTTTTTCACGAATTGGAATTAAAAGACAGATCAATTTCAAATTTAGGTGGGAAGTATACATGGTGGTGAATTTTTCGATGCCCACCATTGGTATCTCGGAAACTATAAGAGATAGAGGATCGGTTAAATTAGACAAAAGTTGCACTATTTTATGCTCTACAATTTGCTGTCAAGTAATGCTGGATATCTTGATTCGTTTGCGGTTTATCCTGAAAAAATTGAAAATCGTGATTTCAAAAAAATAATATCTTCTATACCATTCATGCGAATTTAATGAAATTTGGCAAGGTTATATTTTTGACCATTACCAATTGAATGGCGTTGATAGAAATTTTCTAAGCCTTCTAGATTGTGAGCAACGATAGTCAACTTTTTTTTTTCTTATGGCCGCCATATTGGATTTTTACACCATTAGTTGGAGAAAATAATTCTCTTTTCACCTATGTCACCAAATTGCACAGATTTTTTGAAAACATGTTGATATTCGAATTAATGTAAAAATAATTTATAAAATCCAGTATGCTTTGGAAAAATAATTGCAAGCAACATTGTAATCCAAACGCTATTATTAAACTGTACACTCGTAAAAAAATACAGAAAAATGCCAGGTTATTTAAACTTCTATTAGATATTACAAACAATTAATTTATTAAAGAGTCAAGAAAACAAATAATACTATTTTTATTTTATAAATTGTTTGTAATATTTAATAGGAGTTTAAATAACCTGGCATTTTTGTGTAATTTTTTTACGAGTGTACAATTTAATAATAGCGTCTGGATTACAATGTTGCTTGTAATTATTTTTCCAAAGCATACTGGATTTTACAAATTATTTTTACATTAATTCGAATATCAACATGTTTTTAAAAAATCAGTCTATTTTGGTGACATAGGTGAAAAGAGAATTATTTTCTCTAACCAATGGTGTAAAAATCCAATATGGCGGCCATAAGAAAAAAGAAAGTTGACTATCGTTGCTCAAAATCTAGAAGGTTTAGAAAATTTCTATCAACACCATTCAATTGGTAGTGGTCAAAAATATAACCTTGCCAAAATTCATTAAATTCGCATGAATGGTAGAGAAGATATTATTATTTTTTTGAAATCACGATTTTCAATTTTTTCAGGATAAACCGCAAACGAATCAAGATATCCAGCATTTCTTGGCAGGAAATTGTAGAGCATAAAATAGCGCAACTTTTGTCTAATTTAACCGATCCTCTATCTCTTATAGTTTCCGAGATACCAATGGTGGGCATCGAAAAATTCACCACCGTGTATACTCAAAATGTGATTGTTTTGACTCAATCAATTTTAATATTGCTCATGCGCCTCAATGGGGGAAATAGAGGTTGATGTTTCAAAAACTATTAGCGATTTTTTTATAGAAATTCTGATTTTAGATTTGTATTCAACATCATCAAAAACCCCCTTATACCAAGTTGAACAAAATATTTCATTGACTTAGAGTAATAATTTTTCATATTCTCGTCAAATTTCTCGTTATTATAGTTATCATTTATTAATATGACACATTTCAATGGGCTGAAGGATATAAAGGAACGAGACAACAGTTTTTGAGTTTTTAAAATATTTTATTTAAAAAAAAAATGCGAGCAAGTACCTATCTTGAAAAGTCGTGAGGGTGTACTCATGAAAAGTGAATCACCCTGTATATTTATAATAACTGAAAATCAATCAAAAGCGTAATTTTTGTTAAAAATTGGAAAAAATGTGTCTGTTTCTCATTCGCTTAAACAATTTCGGTTTACTGTCTAGTTTAGCTGTTTCAGGTCAGGTTGCTTTTTTTTTTTCTTGGAAATGACCTACGAGAGTAATGCAAGAGATACAAAAGGCTTATTTTTCGTGATACTTGTCAATCGTACAACTGTTTCCTAATTTTTTTCCAAGAAAAAATAGTTCAGGAGGTGGTAATGCGACCCACCTCCCTTAAAAAAGGATTCCAATTTATATTTATTTTTCATATTGCATTAAATTAACCATAGACTAGATCTAAAACTTCCTACCAAATTTAGTTGCTCTGACTTCTTTGTTTTTCTTCTGCAACTTTGAAGTGTTATAACTCTTCAGGGAAGCATTTTTTGATAACAAAATATTTGTTCAATCATCATGATTTGTACTCAAGAATTCCCAACTCGGATATTTTGAAGCATTAAAGAGACACCCTGTATAAATGATATAAACCTCTATTACCAAAAATGTAATTATCCTGCAAAATTTAAATTCTCCCTTAGGGCCAAATTATTAATAGGCTGTTAAAGTGACTGTTCGTTAGCGGATAGATAAATTTTGTCCCTCTGTTAAAAACAAATTCTAATTATCATATTAAAATTAACTTGCCGTTTACTATCCTTTAGTGAAGTATGTCCTAGCAAGAATACTATCTGCATTACAACTTGGCAACAGCGTATTTTTGTTGTGACATTTCCTGATTGCTTCCGTTTCTAAGTTACAAAACTATGTTTTATGTCTTATTAATTATTAATTACTTCGTTGACAATATTCATTTTTGGTAGTATCCACTTTTTCAATAGTCCCTACAGTAGGCATTGGTGTTCAGTGATAATGATAATTCTATTTCATTCAACAAAAATTGTACGGTGTTCTTGGAGAGCCGAAATCTAAAATTGTCCCAATAATTTAGATGATCCGCTCTTTGGTGGAGTGTACGAGGTTTTCTGAACACAATATTTACATAATCCTCTAGATCACTGTCAGAGTCCGATGAATCGGAAAAATATTCACATCCAATAAAGGAATGTTTCCTGGAATATCCATTATAAATACAATCCGAAATATTAACAAGCTTTGTCCAATGGATGACAAACACATAAAATTGACGTTATAGGTTAAGTTTCACATATATCTGGCAGATTAAATACAAACAGGCAGATGAAGCGGCTGTTAAATAATGTTCATGTTAGCAACATTTTATCTTCTAGTTACCTCTAACAGGGTATTTATAATTTCCATTTTTATACTAACAGGGAGATATCTTTATCATGGACTTTAACAGCTTATTAATAATTAGGCCCTTAGTCTTGTAGATTATGGTACTGTTACAAAACATTTAAATAAAATAGTATAATGTGCAGCTTATGGTGAGACAAAATAAAAAAAATTTGATTTCCCCGTAAAATCAAATGAACACTGTATATTATTCAACCATAAGATGCCCTATTAAATACTCTATAACTTTGCTGTACCTTTCCCTATACTAAAATGGCCCCTCCTACGAGAGCAATGCAAGAGATACAAAAGGCTTATTTTACACATTACTTGTCAAGTGTATAACTGTTACTTAATTTTTTTCTAAGGCAAAAAGTTCAGGAAGTGGTAATGCGGCCCACCCCCTTAAAGAAACCTTCCAATTTATATTTATTTTTCATATTGCATCAAATTTACCATAGGCTAGATCTAAAACTTCCTGCCAAATTTAGTTGCTCTGACTTAACACGTCTTGATTTAATTCTGCATTGTTTGTTTTTCTTTTGCAAGTTTGACGGACTATAACTCTTTAGGGAAACATTTTTGGATAATAAAATATTTTGTCAATCATCATGATTTGTACTCAAGAATTCCCAACTCAGATATTTTGAAGCATTAAACATACACCCTGTATCTCATGAACTCGACATTTGATTGTTTTTTTGTTGTCACCATTGTAATCAGCGTAAAAAATGCAACTTGGTTGCTAATTTAACTGACTTTGTAACTCCAAAACTCCAATAGTAACAAAGTTAGCAATGGTGAACAGATAACTGTGAACACTTATATTAAAACAGAATATAATAATAATTAAAAAATTTATATTATATATATTATTTATTAATATTACCATTAATGGATAATTAATATCATGATTACACAGGACTGTATGACCAGCACTAATTATATGAAAGAACTTTTCTTTGAATACCTTTAGGCTAAACTTTTTAATACCGTTAGGCACTTGATTATAGATTATTGCAGCTTGATAACTAAAACCCTTTTTAAAAAACTCAGTAAGATGACACATCATTCAGCCTCAGGTTCATATTATGAGCTTCGGAACATTTCTTGATTTTGCAATATGATATATTATTAAGTGTACATAGGAACTTCCACCCTTTTGCATTGAATTATTATTTTTTGTTAATGGTGTTTCCCCGTATACATTTTTCAAAACAGTATTAATGCATCCAAAATAAGGTGCTTTCAAAAAAGCAAGAACATACAGAGTCGTTCATTTAAAAAAGAAGGGTTATGGTCATTTGTCATTTCTCTTGAAACCAGAAGTAAAATATGGTAAAGGGGCATTGAAAGGTTGAGAATTACTCCTGCTTTTTCTATATAAAATTTCACTTTGATATCTTCCAAATGTGAAAGTTACAGGAACAGTCCACTTATCATTTACACTCGGTGCATTCGAACATATCAATACGTATACCTAAATAAATTAATCCGTTACGTACAATTAGATACAATAGCGAATTGTGATATTTACAATTTCTTATACTTATTTAAATATAGGTACACCTGTTAATATTGTTTGTAGTTTATTTGTGGCGGATAGTTAATATTCATTAAACTTATTTCTGGGAATCACGCCAAATTCTAAAAAATAAATAGAAATAAGAAAATGGCCAAAATATGTCAAAATAAAAGTGTAGTATGAAAGGCAAACCTCAACAGTTTGCCTCAGTTAAGTCTCTATCTCTATTGTGTGCGTCTGAGTGAGATAAAATAAGGATAGTATACAGATAAGTCCAGGATGCTTCGAACACGACAGGGATTGGGACGAATATACGAGTGGCCGACAATTCACCTCAGTTCGAAATTTGTACATGAGGAGGGCGCTGCAGTGCGCTGTGGCCTCTCACTGCTCGCTCAGCAGTCAGCAGAGAAGACTTGTTACACAATGAAAAAAATAAGAGATAAGAAAATGGAATAAGAAATAAGATAGGTAAATAATTATTCCAAGTTTTAAATACATAGTAGGTACTCTGGGCGATAATATATTAGTTCTTATTCGATTTAAAATTCAACTGTTCAAATTGTTCCTTGCTTTTCGGATATCATTATTTGTTAATTCTATTCCATATTCTTTATTTCTTATCTCTTATTTTTTTCATTGTGTTTAAGCCTTAACCGTGTTGGGATGTAGAACTCATGTCTGAAAGAAATTTGATTTACGTTTCGAAATTTTTCCAATTTCAATAATTAGGATTAATTATTGTAATTTAAAAAAAATCTCAAAACACATTTAAATATTTCCATTGTTTGTTTTTTGCAACAAAAATGTGATTCTACAACATAAAATTAAAATTAATTGTCGCTGCACCTCGAGGTGTAATAAAAATTATTATTATAAAAGAATTCAAACAAGGAACAGTAGACACGAGAGCCATCGGCTACAGCGCGGGGATCCACAATTCCCACAATTGTGTCCGCTTGCCTCAACGGGCACAAGTAAATCGCTCAAACTAATACCCATGTTCGAACCTCCTCGGTCTTTACTGTATGTGCAATGTGCATGTATGCCTCACAACTGTAAACATGGTACTGTCACAGTTTAAAAAATTGTGCTATATATTATGAAGTTACAACCAAAGCTTACAAACAAAATGAACAAATTTCCTTTCTTTGCTTGATATGCATTGTTTATAAATGACTTTATTTCGATTTTGTACAAGCATAATAGCAAAGAATATCGAATTTGATATATTTATATATTGATGCTCCAACAGATTTTGTATTTGTATGTTCAGAAGTGCATCATCAGTTTAAGTATATCAAATTGGATATTTTTGCTATTATTATGTTTGTATAAAACCTAAATAAAGTCATTTATATAAAATAAACAAATGTATGAACAGTTCTAACATGTACAGGGTGATCATTTTAAGTGCCTCACTCGATTTTCCTGCTTTATTCTTCACCTAGGAAAAAAATTCAAAAACCATACTTGTGTACTTTTTTTTCGAGGAATGCGATTCCAAAAAGATAAAAACAATTGAATGCCAAAGAAAAAAGTTATGGCCGAAAAACTAAAAAAGAAAAAAATATACACCCTGTATATTAATGCGGAAATGGATATGTGACATTTCACTGATTGTAAATGTGTATCAGATACATATTTCTCACTTCCGGTTTGACCGGAAATTGCTTTAATTTTTTTATTTTAGGTGATACACCCTGTATATTGAGCTCAGATTAAAGAACTTTTCTTTCTGAATTCAGCAATATATAACATATCACCATTGTCTTTCATATTTAATAAAATATTGGGGTTTTAATTTAAAATAACACAAATATATGTTATGAAATAAAGTCATCCATGAAAACAAACAAAAGCATTTAAATTATTTATTTATTTCAAAAACAAAAGAAGATATAGCATAATAACTTATATTATTTTATTATATTATATTATTATAATTGTATATTTTTTCTTTTTCGGTTTTTCGGCCATAACTTTTTTCTTTGACGTTCAATTGTTTTTATCTTTTCGGAATCGGATTCCTCGGAAAAAAGTACACAAGTATGGTTTTTGAATTTTTTTCCTAGGTGAAGAATAAAGCAGGAAAATCGAGTGAGGCACTTAAAATGATCACCCTGTACCTTGCATTAAGCAAATCTAACTTTTTTTACTTTTATATCTGTCCACCTTAAGGACTCTATCATTTGTATATCACTCTCAATTCTTCAATTTCAAAGTAACATATTTTACTGGTACCTCCAGTAAACAACCAAGGTAAATTAATACATTTATATACATGATAATATTTTCAAAGGCAATATTTATTGTTACTTTTATCAAGATGTTAGTAAAGGTATTATTACCAATGTGTTTTCATTTTTGATATGTAAATCAAATATTCTAATATTCTTCTCATAATTTCCTTGTATGCGAAGAAATACGATTCGTACAAAGGCAATATTTTGTAAGACAATATATGCTTAAAAAGTAGTAGTACATTTCGAATATCGTGTTTTTCGAAAATTTTAACACCCGATATCTTTGTTAGCAATCACCTAAGAAACTTTTCTACGTATTTTAAACCACTTTATTATCTGAAGTGTGGAAGGTAAAATTTGAATCATCCTGCAATTAATATAAATGTGTGTACTATCGCGGCCGAAAAAAAGTAATCGACTGATTTTCCCGTTGTAACTATGGTTTTATTCAGTGTCTCATCAATCCCAATATTTTTTTTATTAGTGTCAACGTCATTGACATATTAAGCAAAAATAAATTTTTTGCAATTTAGTTACGAAAAGTCATCTTTTTGACACTGATTGTCATTGTCCAAAGTGGTTCATTTTAGCACAAGTGCTAAAATGAGATTTCATTTTAACACTTGTGCTAAAATGAGTTTTCATTTTATCACTTGTGCTAAAATGAGTTTTCATTTTAACACTTGTGCTAAAATGAGTCACATAAACAGATATTGCGACAGATCCATTTATTTTTACTAAGAATACAACATAAATATTAAACGTACAACATTTTTATTGAGAAATCACTTATCTTATTTATTATATTATGTTAAACGTAAAGGAAACGTAACGAAAATTTAATTTTTTTCGTAACAACTAAATTGCAAAAAATATTGTATAAAACACGATGCAAAACTGCGTGTTTTTTGCACACGATGAGTTGGACCACTAATCTTCACATCTAGTGCAAAAAACACGCTCATTTTGCAACTAGTTTTATAAATAGCTATTTTATTACTTAATCATGCCTTATCATGTTTTGAGTGAAGAAGAAGAAGGCTACCTACATCATCGCCAAACTTGGGGAAGGGTGGTCTCAACAACGCATAGCAAGTACGGTTCAAAAACTAAACAAAAAATGGATAGAAACTCATGATCTGAGCAGGGCAGTTGGTTCTGGGCGGCCAAGAAAGAGTACTCTAGAAAACGACAATACCCTGGTATTAACTATGTGAATTTAAACCCATTTTCTAATTCTATTGAAGCCAAAGGGCAAACCAACTTCCCAGCGTCTTTTAGGACAGCAAGAAAACGCGCGATTGCGAGAGCAAGGTCTATTTAACTGGGCCAGTGCTAAAAAGCTCCGACTAACTATAAAGAGGCAAGAATGCAGTTTGCAAATACTTTTATTAATGAAAACGATAGTTACTGGGAGTGAGTAGTATTTTCCGACGAAAAGATATTTCAGTTCCTGCTACAATGGTCAACTGCGAGTTTACCGCCCCAGGGGTGATTAGTTTGATGAAGAATTTGCACAAAACAGATCATAGCGGAAGGTATTCTGTCTTTTTGTTTAGTTCTTGAATTGTGCCTTTCCTGCAATTAATTTCACTTGCCATGCGTTGTTAAGACCACCCTTCTCCAAGTTTGGCGATGATGTAGCCTTTTTCTGCTTCTCTCAGAGCCATACTAATTAAGTGTTTTCTTATAATTAAAAAATATTAACTTTATTTCTTATTAGTTTTTTTTTAATAAATACGACCCCACCAATGATTTCTTGTCAAAATAATTTAATTGACATAACTGATGTAAAAACTCCCATTTACAAAGGAAAATTTTTCGAAAAAACATACTACTTGATAAAAAATCGATTACTTTTTTTCAGCCGCGATAGTACACTGCGCGTCATATAAATGTGGTACACTTTGATTTTATCAAAGTAAATCTGGCTCAACTTGTCAAATTTGACATTGTAAGATCTGTCACAGATACTTATAACGTGAACTGGAGACGTTGCAATTCTGACGTCTCTGATTTGATCATAACCTACAAAGCTCTTAAATGACAGTTTGCATCAGTCAAGCTCAGGAAGATCACCATACACAACTAAAAAAACCTGATTTTCAAATTTCGGTTTAAAACTGTTGTACCACATTTATATGACGCGCAGTGTACATACAATATTTTCAGAAATTAAACTATAACTATACATTGTTTTTATGTTCTTGTCTGAATTTTAGTATTTTAAGGTTTAAATATTCTAGGAAAAACTGGAAGATGAGTATCATCGTAAATTGGAAGAAAATCGAAGAAAGGCAGATGAGAGAACGGCTAAAAAGAGATTAAAGAGATTAAAACGAAAACAGAAGCTAAAAATGAATTCAAAGAAACCAAAACTTGATAAATCATCATCAGAAGACCTAGACGAAGATAGTGAAAATGAATCTAGTGACAAAGAATCTGCTGGTAACTTAACAGAACCTAATGAAATCGAAAGAAAGTGTGATGATAACAAAATCACAAATGTAGAAAAAGACTCTTCTGTTAATATCCTTAATAACACTGAGCATAGTAAAAATAAAAATGAAGAAAAAAATGACAGTCTTATTGTAGATGAAGTCAATAAATGATGGTTAAAATGAAATACTAAATCAGCACCTACGATAGAAGTAAAAAATAAAAACAAAAAATAATTTCATATCCATCCTATCTATTTATTTTATTTAAGTAAATAATTTATGGAGAGCTTCAATGGTAAAATTAAAACTGCAATGGATAATGCATATATAAATATTTTAACATATCCTCAACATTAGCAAATTCAGGAAATTATATTTAAAATGTCTATTTTTAAACTTTTGTTTGGGATATAAGTTTTGGAATTAAGATGAAGACTGTCAGATGGTAAGAATGTAATGATCCAATGGTAGAATATTAAAAAGATCAGAAAGTCAAGGATTGTGAAGTATACAGGTTGAATCTTAGAATGGGGCTCATATTCATAGGGGGTGAAACAACTATAGGAAAACGAAACTAAAAATTTTTTTTTAACATGCTATGAAAAATTAATATTGTTTTATTTGAATTTGGGTATCCCGCCAATGGAATGCTCTAGTGACAGTAACAACTAATACCTGAAGCGACCACTCGTGTCTTGAACAGTGTGTGTTGTTGCCAAACTTCACAAATCAAATAAAATACGGAGAATTTAATATTAAAGCAAATTTTCCCCGACAAGTACTAAGCTCTAAGCATATCAACTTTATCTTGATTGGTGTACATCGTTTTTTTTTCTAATACATTATACCTACCTTACCTTGAATGCCTCTAAAACACCACTAAAATAAAACTACACACACATAGAAGGTACACCTCACTCAATTATTATCACTAAACACAAACACAATTTCACTAAAAACTGAAACTATTTAATATTAAAAATACACAATCAAATCACAATAATAGGTATCTAAGTTCCACACTAGCTTCTGTCTGGCCGTTCACTAAACTGTCGATCTGCCACACGTAAGTACAGGAAACGCTTGCCCAGCGGCGCCGGAATTACATTTGAACCGCAAATTAAAAAAAAAAATTTCTAATTCGGTCATTTTACAACTTACAAAAAAAAAATCGGATTCATGTTCCTGACAACTAGTACTATTAACCCAGAAACATGTGACCCCCTTTCTAAGATTCACCCTGTATAGTCCATTTTCTTTATATGTACTAAGCTTATTTTGTAATTACAATATCCTATTGTAAATGAAAGTTTTACCTACTTTTTAAGGTAAATTTCTATTATACATGATTTTTTAAATAAATTTTACTTGAGATAATTTTATATTTTTTCCTTTGATGGTTTAAGATATATTTTTTAAACTAGAAACAAAACCAAACTGACCAACAGTTATTTTCCGGGCGATATGCCAGTCATGAATTTTCAGACGCTATAATATTTCTGACACCTAGAGGCTCATGATTTGTGAAATTTTGGTATTGAATACATAAATAAATACAATAAATACACCACATGTAATTACGACCCCCTTTATCCCAGAAGGTTCTAGAAGAGCCTTGTGCGGGAGAGGGCTACAACACATTTAAAGACCAGGGACACACATCCAATATCCGTGTATAATGGAAAAATCCCTCTCACATTATTTTCCATTGCCACGACCGGGATTCGAACCCGGGACTTTTGGGTGAGAGGCAGGTACACTACCATCTCGACCATCAGTCATATAAATCACATCATAAAATAAATGTCTATTGACTTTTCTTACAGTCTTAAAAATGTGTATTTTAACCCAGAAAAATCTATAGTGATTTTAGAATTATTATTACATCACCTCTCCATACAAGGATGATGTATAATTGTAAGAATAGAAAGAAACATAATAGGACTACTCCATGAAACGAATTTGTCTATCAGTCGTTAAACAGCTAGTACGTCACCCATGTTCTGGTGCGAAATTGAAATATGTGCACCAATTTGTGGTAATCGTGGGGCGTTTTTTTTGTCTTGTTTTCTTAACCACCTCTCAAGTCACTAAGTAACCCTCAGTAAATCCTAGGATATTGTGTTAAGTAAAGAGAGACGAGCCCCTACAGTTTATTGTGAAATCCGAACCACATCTAGGACATCCACAGTTCCTTTCTATCTAAATCTAAAGCAAATCACAAATAAATTATTAATTAATTTGCCCCAGGATGGATTTAAACCATCAATTTTAGCAACCAAATATCTACTGAAGTATCAACACATTTACTCACTTGGCTGCCGTGCCCGCCATTATTGCTGTTTAAATCGCTGCTCTTTCTATGTATATCACTGGTGAAGATGTAATATACCTATTGTTTGATTTTTATACTTACCTAATAAATCTAAACGTGTAAATAATAGTCGAATAAATACGATCAAAATTAATCATTTTGATAATCATACGATTACAATTATTTAATGGCTATAATGTTCAACAAAACAAAAAAGTCGAGTTGTAAAGCAATTACGCACTCATGCAATTTTTCCATTCATGTGTAATATATGCTTCATACAACTTTCATTACGTAATATACTATTACGATACTAGTAACATTCAGATACTTTTTACGTTCTGAGTTCTTTAAAGTTCTCGAGTAACGTTACCAGTATCGTAATACGTTTTATTTTATTCTACAGGGTGTGCGATTTAAGACCGGAACACCCCATTATTTCGGAAGGCGTTGACCGATTTTAATATATTTTTTTTCTTCTGACATAGTGCTCGATGAGCTCTATTTGACCACGTGGAAAAATTTTAAATTTTCATTTTTTCAAGGCCTGCTAAGACCCGCTAAATGGGTCGAAATTTAGAGATCGACCATTAGGCAATTTTTTTTTGAAAAAATGGATAGCGCATTCGATTCAAACGTACCTCAAATACCTTTATACAAAGTTTGAGCTTAATACCTTATATAGGGTGTTTGTCACAGCGTAGCGAATTTTCACATTTTTCACCTGACCCTGTATAAAAACCTATTATGCGTACAAAAAAGGTAAAGTTTTCATTCGGACATTATAAATGACCATTTTTTACTGCCTTCTTCTCACATTGTTGCACCCGATATTAATTTAGTTCACTTTTATGACAACAATTTTAAAGTAAATTTTCCTTCTCTTTTTTTATTTACCTCTGTAGATGATATTATTGTTTATAAATACTTGGTAGAAATAAAATCAACTGCTACAGGGGATGATAAAATTAACATTCACATGTTACTTCTCAGTTGCCCTTACATATTACCATTTTTAACACATATTATTAACACTTGTCTTACTAGTGGCGTTTTTCCAGATTCCTGGAAATTATCTAAAATATTTCCCCTACCTAAAAAAAATTCAATAACTAGTCTAAGTGAACTCCGTCCTATTTCAATTTTACCTATCTTGTCCAAGGTATTAGAAAAAATTATGAAATTTCAAATTTGCATTCATATTAATGAATACAATATACTTCCCATAAGACAATCTGGTTTCAGGCCTGGACATAGCTGTACCACAACATTGTTAGATGTTACAGATGACATATTTAAAGACATTGATAATAATAAAACTGCGGCTTTAATTTTATTAGATTACACGAAAGCGTTTGATACCATCAATCATAAAATATTATTGTCAATTCTACACTACCGGGTGACCACGAAATAAGGCTCGCCCTTATATCTTCTTTGTTTTATGGGATATAAATTTCAAATTTGGACACGTCAAATAACGGTTAAATATGCATTATTTCAACCGTTTTATCACTTTCTGTCGCTTCCGGTTTCACCGGAAATGACACTAACTTTCGTTTTTTAAATGGAACACCCTGTATATTTTTACATTTTTGGATTCAGGAGGTCATTTTGAATACAGTTAAGGCATATTGAGATAAAAATATTATTGACAGACATTTTTATGGGCAAATTTAATTTTTGGTCTAGGCGGCCGTGACCAAAAAAAATGTTTTGTTTTGCTTCAATAATTAATCAAAAAATACAATTATGATATTATGTCGTATGACATTTGTGTTATAAGGTCTTAAACATTTCGGAAATCGTTTTTCCAGAATAACTAATTTTTTTAAAATGGCACCATGGTGACTCACTATGTTATTTTAATAAAGCATTTCATTACTGATAATTTGATACCAAACACTTCATTATTTGTTCATATTATAATACATAAAAATTAAAAAATTACATTCAACAAGATATAAACACTGAATTTCTATCAAATAGGTGCCTTTGAAATGTAACGAAAGAAACAAATGAATAGTTTGACAGCTCAAATGATATTTAAATCTATGAGAATCAGGTATTATTTTGCTGCGTATTAAAAAATTATGGTTTATTCACAAAGTGACAAAGTGGATATGCTGTTGATATACGGGGAAAGTCGCAGAAATAGTCTGGCAGCCCGTGATTTATATGCAGAACGCTATCCACTAAGAAAATGTAGAACGGGAGCTGAGACAAGAGAGAGTAACTCAAGAACACCACTTTGTCACTTTTTGAATAATAAACCATAATTTTTTAATACGTATTTAATAGAAATTCAGTTTTAAATATGAGTTTATTTTCATTTATATCTTGTTGAATGTAATTTTTATGTATTATAATATGAACAAATAATGAAGTGTTTGGTATCAAATTATCGGTAATGAAATGCTTTATTAAAATAACATAGTGAGTCACCATGGTGTCATTTAAAAAAAATGAGTTATTCTGGAAAAACGATTTCCGAAATGTTTAAGATCTTATAACACAAATGTCATACGACATAATATCATAATTGTATTTTTTGATTAATTATTGAAGCAAAACAAAACATTTTTTTGGGATCACGGCCGCCTAGATGAACAATTAAATTTGCTCATAAAAATGTCGGTCAATAATATTTCTTTCTCAATATGCCTTAACTGCATTCAAAATGACCTCCTGAATCCAAAATTGTAAAAATATACCGGGTGTTCCATTTAAAAAACGAAAGTTAGTGTCATTTCCGGTGAAACCGGAAGCGACGGAAAGTGATAAAACCGTTGAAATAATGCATATTTAACCGTTATTTGACGTGCCCAAATTTGAAATTAATATCTTGTAAAACAAAGGAGATATAAGGGCGAGCGTCATTTCGTGGTCACCCGGTATATAGGATGCTCCGAAAATGCTTTAAAACTGTTTCAAAGTTTTCTTGTAAACCGAACAAAATACGTTGTAACAAGTAATGGAGTGTCTGCCACTAAACCAACTGGTTGTGGAGTACCTCAGGGATCGGTACTAAGTCCCACTCTATTTTCGTTGTACACATGTGATTTTATCAAATGTATAACCCATGGAAAGACTTTTTGTATGCCGACGATACACAAATAAAATATTCTTTTGACTATCGAGACTATCTTTTGGCCAATGACTATATTAACCAAGATCTTAAACGACTTGTTACTGAATCTAGTGCTCATCATCTCAACATTAACCCGCTAAAATCTACTATATTAATTTTCGGGAAATTTCGTCACTAGTTGAACTCTCTTGTGAATGTGCAGCCGTTGAAACCGTATGTAACGACTCTAAATATGTTATTGTCTCTGTGTATCGGCCACCTAGCGGAGATTTTAAGCAATTTCTATATATTTTTGACCGTATTTGTCAAAAATCTTATTTAGAAGACTTCCAATTAATAATAGCTGGAGACTTCAATGTCGATTTGCTTGGTGATAGTAATAATAAAAATGATTTTCTAAATCTTCTTAAAACATATAACAGCATTCCGACAATCACGGAAAAAACAAGAATATCGAAAATCTCAAGCACATGTATAGACAACGTTATTATAAACAAGCATATCCCATGTACAACAAAAGTCATTGATTCCCACATTTCAGATCACACTGCTCAGTATGTTACCATAAATTTAAACTTAAATATTAATAAGAATAATAATAAATTTATTTGGAAAAGGAATTATAACGACAATAACATATATATGTTCTACCAGGCCTTGTGTCAAGAGTCTTGGGAACCTGTCTATGAAACACCTGATGTAGATTCAAAATGGGATAATTTTTTGAACATCTTTATTTACAACTTTACAATATATGCTTTCCTTTAAAAAAGGTATACTTAAAGCCAACAACCCGACATTGGATCTCACCTGAAGTACATAATTATAGAGAGAAATTAAAATTATATAGTGTATTATCTAAATATTTTCATGAATGTAATCAGGAGTATCAAATTTTAAAAAGTCACTATAATATCATGCTAAAAAAAGCAAAAAGTGACATGTACAAAAACCGTCTAGAGTTAGCGGACAACAAGTCAAAGATTATGTGGAAAATTATAAATGAGTTAAGTAATAATAATGCACATTCAAGTGCTACCCTTCCCAAAGGGAATCGTAGACAACTTTCAGAAGAGTTCAATTCTCACTTTACTAATACTGCGTCTAATTTATCTAAAAATAAATCAGCACCTTACGATATAAAAATAAATCCCAAATCAATTTATCTTAATCCCGTTACAGAAGAAGAATTATACTTGATAGCAAATAATTTTAAAAACAAAAAATGTGCAGGTAACGATGAGGTTCCACTATTTCTATTAAAGACATGCATATCGGCATTTGTGGCTCCATTGGCCAATATTATAAACGCCTCTCTGGTACAAGGAAAATATCCAAGTAAATTAAAACATGCTATTATAATCCCCATATATAAGAA
This sequence comes from Rhagium mordax, assembly GCA_963680705.1. Classification (NCBI taxonomy): domain Eukaryota; kingdom Metazoa; phylum Arthropoda; class Insecta; order Coleoptera; family Cerambycidae; genus Rhagium; species Rhagium mordax. The sequence goes on from OY796662.1 coordinate 18,308,024, forward strand.
AGGTGATTGCAATTCAATTGAAAACTATAGACCCATCAGTCTCTTATCATCTTTTTCAAAATTTTTTGAAAAAATCTTTTACGATAGAATTGTAAATTTTTTTACCTGCTGTAATTTATTGTGTCCTTTTCAGCATGGTTTTTTGAAAGGTAAATCAGTAGAAACTGCAATATTTGACTTCTCAGAGGCAATACTTGGTGCTCTAGAGTGTGGTGAAATAGCCTGTGGTTTATTTCTTGACCTCTCCAAGGCATTTGACTGCCTTGACCATGAAATTATCTTACATAAAATGTCTCAATATGGTGTTAGGGGCACAGCAATATCATGGTTGCATTCCTACCTAACAAATCGATCTCAGAGTGTGGCTATCAGGGATGGTGCCTCTGAGACTCGCTCAAAGTGTTTATATACCAGTCGAGGCGTGCCTCAGGGCAGTATCCTTGGACCACTTTTGTTTATAATATTTGTCAACGACCTACCTAGTTCAGTCACAAATCCCGATAGTAAGATGATAAGTTATGCAGATGACAACAACGTCTTAATCAAAGGAAAAACTATAGAAATAACTACAGCACTCAGTAACACACAGCTCTGTCAGCTCGAGGCATGGTACAGAAATAATAATTTAGTTTTAAACATTAGTAAAACCCAGTGCATGCTTTTCAGAACAAATCACAATAGAGCTATATTTCCAAATGAATTATTACTAAATAATACATCTATTAAGGTAACGAACTCTGCAAAGTTCCTAGGAATATACTTAGATTCCAACTTAGTCTGGAACTATCACGCTGAAAATTTGTGCAACAAACTTTCGTCGGTCTGTTATGCCCTGCGTGTTTTGGCTAAATACGTAAATTATGATACCATTAAATCAGCATATTTTGGAAACTTCTACCCCCATCTGAAATACGGAGTCATCTTTTGGGGACATTCGTCATTTTCAGAACAAATTTTTAGAACCCAAAAGAAAGCTATCCGTATCATGTTAAAAATGAATTTAATTGATAGCTCTCGTGGAGTGTTCCGTAAAAATGAACTGCTAACTTTAACTGGAATTTACATATTTCAATGCGTTTTATTTTTAAGGAAACACCCAGATAAATTTAAGCTTAACCTAATTTGCCATGAACATTTCACAAGAAGAGCTCATATTTACAATTATCCCTCACATAATTTAAACCTAACAAAAAAGGGACCACACTATTCATGTATATATCTTTATAATCGACTGCCTAAAGAGATAACAAATATTTCACATTTTGCAAAATTCAAAACAGGAGTTTTTAAATTCATCTGCAATATTGAACCTTACAACATTGAAGAATATTTAAGATTCACATAATATTTCACTTGTTGTCTACTGTTGCATTTTATTTTATTGTATTGTATTTTATTCTATTTGGGTTTTATTGCAGTTTTATCTACTATGTGGATTTTGTTGTATTTTATAGTGATTTGTAGTTTTATTATTATTGTACTTTTACATATATTACTTTTACTTTCGTAAGATTTGCATCCTTTGACCTGTTTCAAACTTTTGTATCGCAAAATTTGTTTTGAAATAAATTGTGTATCTATCTATCTATCTATCTATCTATCTATTCAAGATCAATTAAAAATAACTGTAAATGATAATGTCCTGTCATGTACAAAAGTAGCTAGAAATCTAGGTCTAGAGCTGGATACTGATCTGCGTTTTAAGAACCACGTCAATAAATGTTTAAAGAGAGCATATTGTAACCTTAAAATGTTATATCCGAACCGTCATATTATTCCACGCTCTTCTAAAATTTTACTAACGGACACGTTAGTTCTAAGTCATTTTAACTTTTGTGATGTTGTTTATGGTCCCTGCCTAGATAGTGAAGGTACAAACAGAATCCAACGAATTCAAAATTCGTGCTTAAGATTTACATATGGCATTCGCAAGTTCGACAGAATTTCACATATATTAAAAGATGCTAATTGGCTCGATATGAAATCTCGGCGCGAATTGCATTCGGTTACTCTATTCCATAGAATAATTTTGTATAAAACTCCTCCATATCTTTTTCAGAAAATTACCTACAGAAGCGACGTTCATAATGTTAAAGTTCGTTTTCGAGGATTGATCTCACCTCCACCTCATCGCACCGCTATATTTAGAAGGTCATTCTCTTACTGTATTTATGCTCTTTACAATAATATTCCCTTAAATTTTAAATCCCTACGTTTTTTTTCAATTTAAAAGATCTTACAAACATTTATTGCTTAATAGATTTACTTGAATATATTGAATATTTACTTTCCTGAATATCTTTTTTGATTTTGCATTTGATTCTTTTTACTGTTACTATTATGGCCTACTATTTAAGTTTATTAAAGTTAGAAACATGTTAATTGTATTTAGTCTTGAGGGCAGGCACATTGCATCAGTCTTACTGTATGTCAGCTCTTTTTTGTAGTTTATAACTATTTTTCTTTTCTTGTCATGTATATTTTGTGACTACCTGTTATAGATTGCAAATAAATTATTATTATTATTATTATTATTATTATTACTTAGAGCCATGTCAGATATCTAAGAACGAAGTTTTATCGCTGTAACTTCTACATGTAGAATGTAGATGTCTGGATTTCAACAGTAAAGTATCTACTTAATAAAAAAAAAAATGTTGAAATCCAGACATCTACCTGTAGAAGTTACAGCCATAAAACTTCGTTCCTAGATATCTGACATGGCTCTAAGTCGAATGAATACTTTACCTTTTTTGTACGCATAATAGATTTTTATACAGGGTCAGTCGAAATGTGAAAAATTAGAAAATTTGCTACGCTGTGACAAACACCCTATATAAGGTATTGAGTTCAAACTTTGTATAAAGGTATTTGAGGCACGTCTGAATCGGATGCGCTATTCATTTTTTTGAAAAAAAATTGCCTAATGGTCGATCTCTAAATTTCGACCCATTTAACGGGTCTTAGCAGTAGTGATGCAACGATTCTTACTTTTACGATTACGATTGCGATTACGATTATCATTACTGATAATCGGCGATTACGATTACGATTATCTAGGAGGCAGTTACGTTTTATAGTATAACAATAGTTTTTGTGAAAAATGACAGTGAATAAACCAAAATATCAAATATTTATCAACGAAAAACAAACAAAATTTTTAAATGCTTAGTACAAAACTAAACTAATTATTATTATTACAATATAAAACAAAACAAAAGAAAAATCAGTGTTTTTGAAAATTTTGCGGGGAATTACGAAAAATTATCTATCCATCAAATTATAGTTTACTGTTTACAGGAGCAGCTAAAGATAGGAATAGGCTCCATGATCTACGCATGCGCCACATGCCAACGTTGCCAAGGCCAAGTGTACAGAACGTATTACCCGAAACCTAACTTATACTTTCTTTACTCGCAATTTGTCAGTGCGTTGATGGCCTAGCGGAGACGTGCTCGGCTTGGCAAGCAGAAGTTCCGGATTCAAATCCCACACGTTCTTGTTTTTTTTTTATTAGATTAAAGGAATTTTTTTTTTATGAAGAGGTCTATTGCAAGTTAGAAGCCGGAGGCAGGTTAGATATGTGTGTTATTCCCCTGATAAAGGAATTTTTTTTATTAGATTAAAGGAATTTTTTTTAATTTAATATCCTTTGACATTAAAACACTTGGCACACTTGAATGTGGCGCATGCGTAGATCATGGAGCCGATTCCTATCTTTAGCTGCTCCTACTGTTTACTCAAGGCTGGTAAACTCTAAAGGTTACCCCATCTGAACCTGACCTACTCAACATATGCCACTCGGCGACCGCAGGCCGGGATCGTCGTTCTCTGTTCTACAACAGCAGAGCAGTATTAGTGTCTCTTTTTAAGCATATAGAATCGCGGTCGCCAGCTCTTCCTCACCCCGCATTTTCCTCGCCCTAATGCTGCTCATTGAGGCAACCTGTACAAAGTCTATAAGCCTTGCTGTTTACTAGTGTTCACTACTTCAACTCTGTAAACTGCCAACTTCTCGTTGTGTTGGTAACAATTAAAATCCTAAGTAATCGTTTGCAATAATCGGCGATTGCGATTAATCGTGAAATGTCAATAATCGGCGATTAAGATTAATCTTAATCGTAATCGTTGCATCACTACTTAGCAGGCCTTGAAAAAATGAAAATTTAAAATTTTTCCACGTGGTCAAATAGAGCTCATCGGGCACTATGTCCCAAAAAAAAAAATATATTAAAATCGGTCAACGCGTTCCGAAATAATGGGGTGTTCCGGTCTTAAATCGCACACCCCGTATACTATTTTTTTCAAAATATACATAGAAATTTTCAATGATATTCCTTTATAAGTACGAGACAAGTCAAAAGTCTAAAAATAGCTATTTATGTAATCAGTTATGAAAAGTATGATTTTATGTAACGAGTGTAAGTTTGCGGGACGAGCGAAGCGAGATCCCGCAATATCGCACGAGTTACATAAAATCATGTTTCATAACGTATTACATACAAGATTTTTTCTAATTTTGACGAAAAATGGGAAATACAAGTTTTTAATTTTGATCACTTACAAGCATAATTTAAATGACAATTATCTAGTAGGTCAGTGTCAGTTTAAATTATCTTGTCATTTGGCTTGACATTTAATAGACGCTGATCTATTTTGTGACGCTGATCGTTACTATTACTTATTTTTCGTAACCAGTTACATAATGGTTTTCATTATGTAACCAGTTACATAAAGTAGAACGTTTTGTCACTTGTTTCAATAACAAAATATGTCACTTTATATGTCAAAATTAGAAAAATAATATACAACTATGGTTACGCTCCAAGAATGTCCAAGATAAATGGTACCTATCTCAGAAATTTATTTACTTTGTTCTTCAAAACTTATGTTTATGTTATGATTTTTATAACGGGAGTGTTTACTAAACCGCCGCGGCGGTTAATATTTTTTGATAGGCGATCGCCGCGCTGGTTCCGCTTTATTTACCGATTGGCTTGAAGTGATCCTTGCATGTCCTTACATGTTTTTCAAGTTCATACGATGGTCTATCGGAGTTGTACCGGTCCCAGGTTCAATCCTCACACGATCTTGTTTTTTTTTTATTAGGTAACAGTTCTAGGTTTCGTGTGACAACATAGTGAAAGATGTTCATTGTTTAAAATAATAAAAACATATTTGAGGAAAAAAATGTCACTCGACAATAATTTTCAAATCAAATTCGTGATTCAAACACGATTTGATGTTTTTTTTTTCCGATAAAACCGAAGAAAAAACCAATTGAACATAAACAAACAAGTTATGGTTAAGAAATAGATTTAATAAAAAATAATGAAAGTGGCGGATTATTTTTTTTATAGAGTATTACTGGAACCACAGACCTAAAGGAACTATGTAGTCCACAGCACAAAACATATAGAATGCCCACAGTCACCGTAAAGTGACGTTTCAGTTAGCTGTGGTCATTGATTAAGGAATGAATAAGATACGCGACTTCAATGGTAAAGTGCGAGGCCTTTTTTGGCGGCGAGATCTCGGTAAGTTGCGAGCATTCCTGTGATTTACGTAGTATGCTTTTGACAAACCTGTGTCGTGTCTGGTTTTATATCATTAATATTAATAATCTAGTGGTAATCAAAATTTAATGTCCAGATTTATTTTAGTTTAAAATTAGTAACGTAGTATGTTCTCACTGCCAGCTATTTCTCAGCGTTTGTTTGACTTTTAACCGTCACATAATTTTAAACTAAAATCAATCTGAACATTCAATTTTTGTTTTCACTAGATTATAAATTATATAAAACCAGACACGGCACAGGTTTATCAATAGCATATACTACATGAATCACAGGAATGCTCGCGACTTACCGGGATTCTCGCTGCCAAAATTAGCCTCGCACTTTACATTGGAGTCGCGTATCTTATTCATTCCTTAATCAATGCTGTGGTCAAGGCTCCTTGTTTTAGAAATAAAATACGTACCTATTATTAAAGGCATTATCAGATTACTCGAAAAAAAATCATCACATTACTTTTTGAACTACTGCTGAAACTCTTGCAGTCTTATCTAACAAACAGATTGCAATTTGTAGCATATATTGTTCACAAATCTGATTTGTTTGTAGCCTCCTCAGGGGTGCCCTAGGGGTCAAATTTTGGGCCACTACTAATCTTATTGTTTATTAATGATCTTACTGAGTTCATAGAATGTGAGCAACTGTTATATGCTGACGATTTAAAAATATAGTCAATGGTGTCATATCGAACCTTGCAATGTCAGCTTCACAGAGTAGTTGAGTGGTGCAGCTCTAACAAGTTATCATTAAATACAGGGTGATTCATAAGTTACACTTAACTGTAGATAGTAGTAGTCGAAATATTAAGATTTAGCCAATAATTCCCTAAGGAAATGTTTATAGTTAAAAAGTTACAGGGTGTTAAAGTTAAAAATAAATTTTGTATTTTCCTTTGTAATTTAATGATTTTTTAACATTTTATCATGAAAATTGGTGGGTGGGGGTTATTTGTGGTGGGGACTTATAAAACACCTTCAACTTTCGTCTAGCTCCTAGAGAGCGCTACGTACGCTATGTTTAATGTGTTAAAAGGGCCGTAACTTTTTCACCCGCACCTTTATCGCAGATTTCGCATAAAGTTTGTATTCCTCTATCATTTTTTAATAAAAAAGGTATACTTGTTACAAGTCTCTAAGTGTAACATGTTTTAAGAAAAATGCAAATCAAGAGTTGCATGTAAGTTTTTTATACAATTTGAAATAGTTATTTATGCAACAAGTGCGTAAGGAGAGATTTTTTCACGAATGGGAATTTTGTCAACAATCCCATGAGTGAAAAAAGCTCACTTTTCTCACGAATTGCATACAATATTTGTTCTACTACCGAAATGCATCTAAATTCTCTAATAATAATGTGAAACGTCAAAATTTACCTATTACGTCAAAACTTCATATGTCATTTAAAAATCACAATACTGTTATTCGCTATGTGCAAGGGTTCTAGTAGCGCCGCTCGTGGTCAAATTTTTAATATTTGTACCCCTAAAACTGTCAATGTCAGTACATGATTGTCAATGTCACGACATGACAGAATAACATAAAATAATGACGAATATAATTTTGTGTACCAAATTTAAACAAATTACGTGTTCCAATAAATTTACCAAAAGTGAGAGTTGTATTAGAAATAGAAAGAAATTGACATTTTGTCATGTGAAACATGTAGAAGAATATGTTGATATCAACTGCAATAATAAAACTACAGCAAAGTGCGTTCAACAAAGCGCTGCAACAGATACGCTTTATAAACTTAATTTAGAGGTAAATACATTATTTTACTTGACTCTTTTCAAAGCTTTGATCCACTTCGCGCATTATTTAAGGTTGTGTTTCCTCACAGGAAATCTGTAATATTCTATAGAACTTTATTTTATGGAAAATGTCACTAACACGACAGCCTAGAACAAAACATTTATTTGCAGGTCGCTTAATTTTTCCCATGCATGTTTCGTTTATAACCGAAAAACACTATTAAATTACGACTCTTCTCGTTCAAACAACAATTATTATTATTTGACACTTTTGACAGCACAAAACATATGATCTTGACAAATGGGAAATGGGAAAATTGGGGGTTCAAAATCTACAATTATGGCCACCGCAAACGCTCGCGTCGGATTTAGTAATAGCTCCGCCCCCTTGCACATAGTCAATAGCCCATTATTTTAAATGAGTGAAATCATAGCCCTCTACAGTTACAAGCCATGAAGTAACAATGGCAACAACGCATTTCCTGTCAATGGTAGTCATGTTTGTAATTCAGCCATCCCTTACTTTCATGCACTGATTTAAGGATTTTGTTTAGGAAATAAAGTATAAAGATCCCAAAACTTGTGCTATAAATTTATTTCGCCAAAATGAATAATTTACAAATATATAATTCTAGAATATACACTAATAGGGTAAAATCCACTCTAAATTGCTTGATGGCAATTCATGACTATTTACAAAAACACTAACATTAAAACTTTGATAGGATAAGTACTATTTGAGGATTCAGTTTTTAAAGTACTTGCATAGTAACAGCAATGTCGAGGCATCTACAATATAAAAAATAAACGCATATTTAGTGCGCGGCATGAGTCATATGTAATGTCAAAGAATTGGATGCAAACAATTTATAAATTTATAACATCCACTGATAGAAACATGTGTAATTTTGTAACATTTGTCAAATAAACTGTATTCATTTATAAATAACAAAATAACAATTTGCAAGGTGTACAATACTATTTTATTTTTGTTTTATAAGTCTATATCATTATTATATTATGTTATATTTATAACAGGTTATAAACTACTGGTAAGTCAATCATATATACATACCTTTTTAGTGCTTAAATATTTTTTTCTAATTTTGACATATAAAATTACACTTTTCAAAACTGACGTAAGTGTCAAAACGTTCTACTTTTCATCACCAGTTAGGAAAAGTAAAACTTTTCCTAACTGGTTAGGAAAAGTTCGTTACGTCACCAGTTATGAAAAATAAAGAACCCTCAAGAAGAAATAGAAACAATGTATATTCAAAACATGATACAAGTTTATAGGAATTATTATTTTTTATTTTTTAATTATAAAATATTAACTATAATTTGTAAAATTTGTCAAATTAACTCCTGAAAAAGTTTTATTTGTTGAATTTGCCATAATAATTATGTGCTGCATTATGCACTAAATTAATAACGTTTGTCATTTGTCACTTTTGACATTAACATTAAATGCGTAATGACAGAAACAAAGGTAACTATGATTACATGAATATTAAATTTTTTATGACTTAAACATTTTATTTAAAGAATTTTAGTTTTAGATGTTTAAAATTAGAAAAAATCTTGTATGTAACACGTTACGAAAAACCATTTTGTGTAACTCGTGTCATTTTGCGGGAACTCGCTTTGCTCGTCCCGCAAACATCCACTCGTTACACAAAATAAAGTCTTTCGTAACTGGTTACCTACATAAATAGCTATTATTTAATTAAATAAATTAAATCACTTTTCCTAACTTTAAACATTGTTTGCATCCATTATCTGTCAGATGACGTTTTCACTAAATGACCGTATATAATGCTTTCTTACCTTTGTCCAGTTTAAAAACTTCAAATAAGCGAAGTTAATGAATTATTAATAATAATTCTTAATAACACACAGTACTAAAGTACAAACAGTACAAAGTCTAAAAAGTAATTACTAAACAAACCCCGCTGGTAAACAACACGCAGAGTGGCCTACCTGTCGCGTTGCCAGATTTCAAACTTCATGGCTTGAAACTGTAGAGGGCTATGGTGAAATTAATCATTTGTCTATTATTTCTTTGTCTAATGTCAATGTCAAGAATATAAATGAAAGTTCAAAATTCAATCATTATTGTTTAAGAATATTGAAAATTAGGTGGTATGTTTTATAATAATACCGTGATATTAAATAAATGGACTAAATAAAATTAAATAACCACATTTAACGTTTTTAAAAAGTTATGATTATTATAGGTGTTCTAATAAGTATGCAATTGTTTAGTATGTTACTTTTTACGCACTAGTGCGTAAGGTAAAAACACTTTACGCACTTGCGGAAAGTTGGTACTTTACGATCGGTAGTAGAAAAAATTATTTTGGCGGCTAAATTCGACATACTTTAGTTGTAATATTTTTTCTGTGTAGCTAATACCGCTTATGTGGTAATGTGGCTTGTATGGCGTTTAACAACTTCAAAAACAAAACAAATAATAATACACAACCTCGGACTTGTTTACACGTGTGGAAGTTAAAGTAAAGTTCATATTTATATACACATAAAAAGAGCCGGCTTGTTTGAAGTTTTTATCGGCATGAAACAAGCCGCCGGTTTTTTATGTGTCTTATAAATATGAAGTCAACTTTACACGGCGAGTGCGTAACACGAAACACAAGTATAAAGAAATAAACAATTATTACATGAAATTTAAACGCTTTCCTCCATAAAAAAAAAAATTGCCATTATTGCCAAACTAGCACCTTCCTATATGGTCGAAGCTAGCACCTACAAGTTGATCCAAGATCCAAGCATACCCAACTGCAAAATGCACGTAGACTTTGTACAGGTTACATCAATGAGCAGCATTAGGGCGAGGAAAATGCGGAGTGAGGCAGAGCTGGCGACCGCGGTCTGTCATTTATTCTACATACTAGAAAGAGACACTAAACCTGTGCCTAAACACTGCTCTGCCGTTATAGAACAGAGAGCGACGAACCCGAAGGTCGCCGAGTGACGTATGATATATTGAGTTAGGTCAGGTTCAGATGGGGTAACCTTTAGAGTTTACCAGCCTAGAAGCTTAGGAAGGTAGGGGAGGTAACCCTGGTGAATTACATCACTAGGTCAGTTAAAGGAATTCACATTTTGGGCACCGGGGCAGCTGAAAAGAATATGATTATGGTAATTGGAGTCACCGCAATGACGCCAATATATTATTTTAATCTTCACTTCACACTAGGAAGTAGGTGTAAAGTCCGGCTGCTAATAGAATAAGCCACGAACGAACGTCATCAAAGAATATCTGCGCGGTCGTCCGTAGAAACCCCGCCCCCTAGCAACCGCGATAATTAATTTCTTAAAAACGGCACGCACCATAAACGTATCATTAGAATATTTTTAAAATCTGTTATTAGCAGTGCTGAATTTGATAAATGCACGCCACTGCTTACTTTGTAGAAGCATATATGATGTCGCCAAAGGTAGCGCAGCCGTTGGCAACGCCCCTGCATGGTTTATTCTTATAGCGGCCAGACTCTACAGATTATTTTACACTAGATTTTAACACTACTGTATAAAAAAAAACTACCTAATGTATATTTCATGATTCAAGTAGCATACCAATCGCCAATCGGCAATCATACAAATATTTACACGAGCAAGTTATAGTTTTAAACAAGTCTTTATTTAATCATCATGTTCTGTGCTGCTACAGCGGCTACAGCTACAAAAACTGATTGATAACTGAAACCGAGTGTTTCAACCCCAAGGCTCGCACCATCACATTTCCCAAGTACCGTAGATAATTTAATTTTCCAACTAAACTTCAAATTTGGTGAAAAATAAATTTGTTGTTGGCTACACTGTACGATTAGTCAGTTGTCAGTTGAATTTCTTTGCGCATTGTAGTTTGTGATTGAAACTGTCGCGGACGTTGTAGCATTTCTCGTTTAGTAAATACGTGGTAAATTCTAGTTTTAGTGGAAATTGTGTTGTAATTAACTTCGTTTAACTTATTGTAAGTACAAACTCTCTATACCTATGTCTTGTTAGTTATTAACAAATGCGTGAAAATTGTTCGTCTGCTACAGATGACCGTCCTCAGCAAAATGGCCGATATTGATTTTTATCATAAATGTTAAAAAATCGCGTTAAAATTGTAAATTCGTTATACGGAATATTGGAAAACGATACAAAAGTTAGAAGTAATGAATTTTATTATCTAGTAGTGATAATTTTTGGCTAATTTAGTGTGTATCATTAGAAAAAGATATGACAGTAACGTTTTTATACATACTGAGTATCTAGTAACGATTAAATTTTGTACATATTCTCACTTGTGAGTGTTGTGTCCAATTAATGTAACATTTATGTTTGCATATTTTATGGCACTTTACAGTGGTCATCTCTTCAATAATTTATTATCTGATCATATCATGACTAATAGTGTCAAGAACAAAATAAAGATAATGGGTATTCCTTGTGTCACCTAACCTCTTGAGATATGTAGTGAAACAGGTTTGATATAAATATTTTATTTAGTTATTACTTAGGTAGTATGGTCCGTTTTAGAATATGCGTACAATTTTAAGGACACATCAATCAATTTACCTATTATTATTATCGAGATTAATCTCTATTTCGTTGAATTTACATATTTTAGTCGACCTTTACGTAGATATGAATTAACTGGTGATATTTTCCAATATAAAAACCAAACTACTTACCATGTTTATTCTTTTATCATATGTTATATGTTCACAAAATTCTAGAAATACCTACTTTCTTTCCATGTTGTATTATAGACATATTAAAGAAGCTACTCTTTGATTATGTTAAGTATGATCTCGGTATGTATACAGGGTGTTTGAGTAAAGGTATTCAGAAATCCACATGCATATAGTACTTATCAAAATAAGAAAAAAAGTTCATATAAACTTTGTCCCAAAAACGGTCCCTAAGAGGGCTATAGCCCCTTTAAAGCGCTTCGTAAAAAGATGTTTTTCACACATAGGTAGGTATTTCGAGAACCGATCAATATAAACTAATAAAATTTGCCGAGGTACAATACTTTTCTATAGTATACATCAGTTTGTTGTATTAGAAATGAAACTAAATAAAATTCATAATGTGGAAAAAATATTACTCAAATGGGATTAACCTACCCAACTAACTAAATAAAATTATTTAGAAAGCATTGGTGTTTTGCAGATGTGCATACTAAAAATTTCAAATTCATTTATCTCAAAAATGGTTCAATTTATGAAGTTTTAGAAAGAGGATCTTTTTAAAGCAAAATTACTTGAAATTTTGAAAATTTTTATCAGAATAGGGAAAAAATTACGTGCAGAGAAAATAAGGGGGCGACATTCCTGACACATCCCCATGTAGGAACGCCCCTGAAAAATTTCGAAATTTAAGGTTTACCATTTTGTTAAGCACAAAAAGTCCTCTACCATAGAAAATTTCATTAGATTATATTGATCGGTTCTCGAAATATGTGAGAAAAACATCTTTTTTAGAAGTCCCTCTGTAGGTATATCTGTATATATTTTCAAATACTTATGTGGCCCAATTAGGAAGGTTTAAGCTTTAGGCGAAGCCCTAATTTATGACTTATATTGACATATTGAGCGATTGAGCTTTGTTAGTTAAATTGACCTATTTTGTTTTTAATCTTAATAAATATATAAAGTTTCTATTAAATAAGGGCTTGTATAATAATTTATATATAGTGGTCTACAGTACTTAGGTACACAGTGATAATCAGGAAGATAATAAATTGAATAAAATATACCCTCAGATATGTTTTCTAAAGAAAAAATCTCGGAAAAAATGGATCAAAATGTTACGAAGTGAGTTATGTTTACTTACTATCACCAAACAGTAGATTTAATCTTTGCTATTTATCTATTTTATTTAACTATTATTATTTTATTTAACTTCCCCAAAAAACTTTTTTCTTTAGTAGATTTAAGTAATCTTTGCTATTATGAAATGAAAGGTAGGTACCTATTCGAGTCTACATCAGTCTACATATTTGCAACTTGACAGTCAATTACTGCGAGCATTACTGTTATGATGTGAGGTGTTATATAACAATAATAATACCTAATCTAATAAGGAAATAAAATGATAAATAACAACCTGTATTTAAGCCAGTGTAGTAATTAATATTTTTTACAAATGAAATGTTTCTTTGATAGTAATTTTATTTAAATAAGTATTATTATTTTATTAATTACTTATCCGATATCTAAACATATATTTTAATGAAATGCATTCGGAAATGCATATATTAAACTTAATCGCAAAAGTATAAACTGTATTTTGTAAGAATTGTGACTCTGGATTTTGGAAAGATTTATTCTTAAATTAGAATTATATCGCACCTTCTAAAAGAATTGGAAATTGAAAATATAAATATTTCGGAAAACATCTTTATTTACGCTACAAATTAAACTTTCGATAATTAAATTCTACCCACGATATATTTGTCTGATTTAAAATACACTCAGTTCAGTTCCATAAAAAGTGACGCACTCTATTTTTTGGGTAATTTTAATATTAGTTTTTAAACCGGTTGACCGTTTTGAACATTTTTTCTCTCAGTTTATAGCAAAATTCATTCTGTACGAGCCGGATTGGAAGCAATGGTGAGTTCTTCCAAATTTCATAGAAATTAATGGAGAATTTTAAACCTAAGTTTTTTTCACAAGTTTTCAAAACACCCTGTGGATTATTCTCGTATTCATGGAAAAAATATTCATTCTGCATTCGATGAACCATTTTTTAATAAACATTTTGTTTTTTGGTTCACTGTTTTATCGCTGGTACTTTCCGAGATATAACGTTTTTACGTGAACCCTACTTTTTCGTGTATTGAGAAATGATGCACATGATGAGTGGTCATACTCACTGCAGAATTGTATAGCATGTAAACCAATAGAAATTGTCAAGGTTTTTAAATACACTCAGGTCCAAAAAAAGTCGAAAAAAAGTGACGCATTTGATTTTTGATCTAACTTTTTTCTTTTTTTTTAAACCAGTGGACCGGTTTTTGGTGGAAATTTATTTTATTCTAGGATCACGTTGCTTTTGAAAAAGCAATTGCCGTTGCCATAGCAATTAATTTGTTGTATGCCTCCATACTTTGTTGTTGTGTCATTAAAGAAATTTTAAAGACTAAAATTACACAAAATGCCTCAAATAAATCCTGAACAAATTTATAATTTTGTGTTTAATAAAAATGTTTTTTAAAATTCGTATCAGTTTATTTCACTATAAAACTCGGAAAATTCAGAAAGTTGGTAATGCGCAAGGTTTCAGCAAAAAAGCTGTGCTGTAATTCGGACAATTTTAGAGATAAATCAATAAATAAAAAAACTAAATATTTATTAAAAAATGGTTCATCGAATGCAGAATGAATAATTTTTTCATGAATGCGAGAATAATCCACAGGGTGTTTTGAAAAACCTGTGAAAAAACTTAGGTTTAAAATTCTCCATTAATTTCCATGAAATATGGAAGAACTCACCATTGCTTCCGATCCGGCTCATAGAGAATGAATTTTGCTATAAACTGAGAAAAAAAAATGTTCAAATCAGTCCACCGGTTTAGGAACTTTAAAATTACCAGAAAAATCGAGTGCGTCACTTTTTATGGAACTGAGTGTAGTTACAGGACATTGTATTAAATGCATGGTAAAATAATATACGGTGTGACCCATTTGTTTGCGGGTCACTATAACATCTTAAAAATCTTTATTTATACAGGGTGATTCAGAATTATGGTGCAAAAAAGTAATCACAGATAGAGGTCTTAAAATAAAGAGACACGTGTATTTTCGTTTTGGTCAATTTCGATTTTTAAGGCCCGAACGGGCCCATAAATGGGACGTTAGGAAAACAGTTATTTTGAGATATCTCGATAAGTAGTTCTTGATCGATTTCAATGAAATTTTGAGGGTAGTCTCAAAATAACCTTTCCAATAGAACGCTTAAAATATTTTTAGACCTGCCGCAAGGGGGCGCTACATAGAGTCACTATATCGCAGTTTTTCGCTTCTATTTTTTTATACAATTATCTTTTGTTTTTCTTTTTTTATTCTGATGCAGAATTCATTTTTACACAAAAAAATGTCCTCTTGTCTATTTTTCATATCATGCACCCATTTCGAGAAAAATGCGAAAAACTGTTTCAATGTTTCAGGAAACGTAAAACGCTCAGCCCGAGGCTCAGCCATTATAATGGTAAATAAGGGTAGGAAAATTTTTAATTAAATAACTCAGCACAACAATCTAACTGGCAAATAAAAATAGTAAACGTCAAAATGTCATTGTTGATGTTTTAATTTGTTCAATTATTTCCATGGCAATTGTGATAATTTGTAGTTTCGCAGTATTGTAAGTTAGATCATTCGCATTTTTCTCGAAATGGGTGCATGATATGAAAAATAGACAAGAGGACATTTTTTGTGTAAAAATGAATTCTGCATCATTGAAAAAAGAAAAACATAAAAGATAATTGTATAAAAAAAATAGAAGCGAAAAACCACGATGTAGTGACTCTATGTAGCGCCCCCTTGCGGCAGGTGTAAAAATATTTTAAGCGTTCTATTGGAAAGGTTATTTACCCTCCAAATTTCATTGAAATCGATCAAGTACTTATCGAGATATCTCAAAAAAACTGTTTTCTCAACGTGCCATTTATGGGCCCGTACGGGCCTTAAAAATCGAAATTGACCAAAACGAAAATACACGTGTCTCTTTATTTTAAGACCTCTATCTGTGATTACTTTTTTGCACCATAATTCTGAATCACCCTGTATATGGCGATTTTAACCGGATTACTTATTTAAAAATAGTAAGCTTGATGAACTGTATTTCTGGAGCAAAAAGCACCACGTTCTTACAAAAGCCAAGGCTTACTACGTCAGTTTTTAGAAGTAAAATTTAAAAAATTCATATAAGCGATTTGTAACAAATTTTATCAAAAACTTTTAAGTAATAACGATTTTGTAGCCAAATTGAAAATGCACAATACTCGGCACAATATTTAGCATTTCCATAAATTTATGTGAAGGTATCCGTGAAAAAACATTCAAAAAAATTAAACTTAGTATTAAATTAGTAAGATAGTATTATTCTTATGTCTAATTTTGACAAATCAAAAAAGAAATAGAAACAAAACTGAATAAAGAAAATGGAGAAATCCGTTAAAAATACTACTAAATTCTGTCACCCGAGCTTCTACCAATCCACCATTTTGATAAAATTTGTGGTACAGACCCGTTTTGGCTCGCGTTTTGGTGGATCCAATGGCGTGCACAGATTTTTCACAAAAAATCGCTAATACACATATGAATTCTCAAAATTTTACTTCTAAAAACTGACGTAGTAGGCCTTGGATTTTGTAGAAATGTATCGTTTTTGCTCCAAGAATACAATTCGTTAAGCTCTACTATTTAAAAAAAATCCGGTTAAAATCGCATAATAAATAAAAATGTTTTCTACGAGCGTGCATAAACCACTAACTTTACGCACGCTCGTGGAAATTTTTTTATTTAGGTATTATTAAATTTTACTTCTAAAAACTGACTTAGTAGGCCTTGGATTTTGTAGGAATGTATCGTTTTTGCTCCAAGAATACAATTCGTTAAACTCTACTACACTGAAGAAAAATTTGCATCAACTTCCAACTCATATATCTTTTGATCGAAGAATCGTAGTGCCATACATCTTTTTAGGTATTATAGATATACGCCTCAAGAATATGTGACACATTTTGCTTGTCCTTGTCTCGTTTATTTTTGGAGATACGGTGATGAAGGTTGAGCTACGTTTTTCTGCCAAAGTTTGAGGTCGTGCATGGAGTGTCCCAAACCGTTTTCGGATATGACAATATAGTCATTTTGTACCCTCATTCATTGCGTTCATTTTCATTTTTGATTGATTGTGCTAATTTAATTGTTGTTGATTTTTTGAGGATTTTTATACAACAGTACATTTTTTGACTTTATACGCAGGGGGAAGAACTGAATTGATAGTTTTCGCAAATGAAACTGTGAATGCGGATAGGTACCTCAATAAAATTTTGCGGCCTATTGTATTGCCTTTTGCGAATCAAAGAGGCCCTGAATTTCTATATATGCAAGACCACATCATGCTCGAGTAGTTAACATTTTTTTCGAAAAACAGATCACAAGAATGGTAAGGCCTTCCTGCTCACCGAATCTTAACCCTATCGAGCATGTCTGAGGCGCACTTGGAAGACACCTTCGCAAACGAATGGTACCAGCTATCAATTTGGAAGAACTTGCTGTTGAACTTTTAAGAGGAATGGCCTCTTGTGGATCAGCAAATTGTAGATAATTGTATTGTCAGTATTCCCAGACGGTATCAAGCTGTTATAGGAGCAAGAAGTAGACCAACTCGTTATTGAGATTTAATGTTAAAATTATTTATATGTGTATTATGTACGTGTAAGATTTAATTGTAAACATTAAATAAAGTAAGCATTTAAAGCCAAAAAATGTCCTGTTGTATAAAAATTCTCAAAAAATCAACAACAATTAAGTTAGCACAATCAAACAAAAATGAAAATGAACGTAATGAACGTAATGAATGCGGGTGCGGACTGCGGGTACAAAATGACTATATTGTCATATCCGAAAACGGTTTGGGACACTCCATGCACGACCTCAAACTTTGGTAGAAAAACATAACTCAACCTTCATCACCGTATCTCCAAAAATAAACGAGACAAGGACAAGCAAAATGTGTCTAATATTCTTGAGGCGTACCTATATCTATAATACCAAAAAAGATTTATGGCTCTGCGATTCTTGCATCAAAAGCTATATGAGTTGGAAGTTGACGCAAATTTCTCTTGGGTCACTTCAATTGATCGTCAGTGTATTTAAAAAAAATCCGTTATAAATCGCATAATAAAGATTTTTTCTACGAGCGTGCGTAAAGCACTAACTTTACGCACGCTTTATATTGTTTAAAGTTCAAATTTGCGTAAAGTGTTTTTACTTTACGCACTAGTGCGTAAAATCATATCTTATTTTAAAAACATTAAATATGGTTATTTAATTTTATGTAGTCCATTTATTTAATATCATGGTATATTAGTATAAAACGTACCTAATTCTCAGTATTCTTTAACAATAATGGTTTAATTTTTTGTAATTCTTAAGTTTCATTATTTATACGCTCAAGACAAATTAGCTTCACTCATTTAAAAAATAGAAATACTTATTGTGATTTTTAAATGACATATTAAGTTTTGACCTCGGTTTTGACGTAATAGATAGGTTTTGACGTTTCACAATATTATTAGAGAACAAACCCTGAATAAAAGGAATAAATGCTCGATAAAAATATCCAACGCTCGACTCGATAAAAACATACAATACATATAATAATAAAGCGTATTGGCCATTCGGTAAATATAACAAATTTTCTTTACCCTTTCCAAAGTTGCCATTTTGTAGAGCGTATAAAAAAATAGTTAAATGTACATAAGTATTATAAAAAATCAAATGTTCAAAAAAAAAATAGATGTGCGTAAATGAAGTTGAATTGGATGTAGTGGCAGTGGCGTGCGCTTATGTAATTAAAGAAAAACAAAAATGAAAAATCGTTCTAAAGTCAGGCATTTCCCTCGATTAGTTTCGTTTGCAAATTTACCAGATGGTGCTGTCGTGCCACTACAGACATTTTGATGAAGTATAGAAGAGATAAGGCAGACACATCAAACATAACATACATTAATCGGAAAAAAAATACATACTCGAAAAAATTATTGAATGTAATCTTAAACATGCAACAAGTCAAAATGGGCTAAACGTATGTTTTGAATGTTCCGATTATAACTTTTGTGATGAGAAAACCACATATTTATTTGTATTTTTATAAATACAATAAAACATGTTTTTATTGTTCAATTTTATATTTATGTAATATAATATATAAATTAGATATAAAACATATATTTTATACATTAAAACTGTCAAGGGAAGGATGTCTGACAAAGTAACGGAACTTCAGTTTAATGTACCACCAGCAACCTTGAAATTTGTCGTTTTGAGAAAAAATTTAATAAAAATTATTTATTTGATTTGACACTAGTTGATAGTTGATATTCTAAAAATGGAGAGTTTTCTGGCAAATACTAGCATATTTTTTATGTTTTCAGGTGATGCAATAGAGTATATTAACGTGAGCTTCGGAACATTAACATGAAAATGGTTTTATCCCAACGCCAGCGAGAAGAGCTGTAAGTAGAAAAAATTGTTTTTATTTGTTACAGGCATCTCGGTAGGCATCACGATCAAAATGAACATTTATTTAAATTTAGCAAAAGAAACCCAACATTTAAAAAAGTCATTAGCAATTAACAAATAAGGACAAAATTTATATGTATACATACTTCTATAAACAACAATTAAGAATATTTA
The DNA here is from genome assembly GCA_963680705.1 of Rhagium mordax. Classification (NCBI taxonomy): domain Eukaryota; kingdom Metazoa; phylum Arthropoda; class Insecta; order Coleoptera; family Cerambycidae; genus Rhagium; species Rhagium mordax. The sequence goes on from OY796662.1 coordinate 18,327,798, forward strand.
GCAGGCATTATTTTTATCATTCTTTTGCTTGGCAGCATCGCATCGACCGCATCGTAGCAAAGCACAATACGTCTAAACGAAATATGATGTATATTGTATAATGTATACAGTTTGGGAATTTGCTTAGTTCACATCGAGGTTCACATTAAGCCTCGTACAGACCTGAACTTTGAACTGCGCCACGAACCGCGCTCCGACGCGCGACGGTTTGGATGAGGCAATGCGTGCCAAAATACATGCCATTAGCGTACGGCGAATGGTTAGCGCCGGTTTTTCAGCCTCGAATGAACGCGCGCCGTGTTTGCAGGCTTGGACGGATCGCTTCGAGCAATGATTATGTATACACTAGATAGTCAAAGCCACTGTTTATTTCATCGCCCCATCTTCTCTCTCTAACACGTGCAAAATTGGATGCCAAATAACAGAGAAGTATTGCAGTATAATGAGTTAAAGTGAGATGAAGCTTAAGTTGGGGTCCATTTATGAGCGATAAAATTAAACAATAGATCTGACTATCGCTTCGAGTAAACGACGGAAGTACAATTTTCTTTAGCAGGTATTCGAAATCGGAGGGTGTTATTCTGGTGAAAGATTTATAATGCCCACTCACAGCTTGAAACTTTAAATCAGCAAGAAGTTCGCAACATCCTTCTTCTCGTATGAAAATTGACGCCATCTTCTGTTTCTTCGCTTCTTTGCCGCCAGTGCGTAATGTATATAAAAATGTATTCAGCTGCGACCACCTCCATTACAACACGTACTGTTGGGAATCGCACAAACGTTAGGATTTGTGGTTCGGCGCGCAAGAACAAACGTTGTTTCAAAATGTATTTGACGCGCGGCGCGGTTCAGATCTGTACGAGGCTTTAGGTTACACTATACGCTATTCAACAGAAGCGATACGCCACCTGGCGAATCAATTCCATGTACATTCTCTTAAGCCGGTTTTCCACCAAACGGACAAAATAGAAACTCGTGTCGAAAAAACAAAACTGCAACTTTTTTCAAACTTTTTTAAGATTCGAGGTTTCGGCGACTGTTTCTGTTTTGTTTTTGGTGTCCCGATCGAAAGGGGTAACAGCTCTTCTCTTCTTAAATCTGATATTTAATTTAATTACTAAAAGAAAACGATTAATGAAGTAATGCTCAAAATACTCGAAATGGTTAAATTCAGAGACAACTGTTACAAATGATAAATACAAATACTCTGGGCAGGTGTGCAAATGGTAAAACTTTGTCAGACGCGAAGAGAAACCTCTGTTTTATGCCGGTTTTCCACCAAACGGACAAAACAAAAACACAACAAAAACTAGTGTCGAAATAAACAAATCTGCAACTTTTTACAAACATTTTAAAGATTCGAGGTTTTTGCGACAGTTGCTGTTTTGTTTTTCGAGTCCCGTTCGGAAGCGGTAAAGATGAAAGAGTTTCGACGTTTTTACGAACTACGTCTGTCTATACTCGGGCCAAAAAGAGTAGTCAGTAGAGCAAAAAACTTACCGGCAATTCTTCAAAGGATTTAGCTGTTATGGAATACAGAAGCGGCAGCTCGTTTTACCATATAATCCCATATAATTCAGAGAAATATATCCAGTTTTCTCCGCCTACCAGAGATGAAAACCACAACTAGGTCATTATGTTTAATTGGTATAGTCAACCAAATAAAGTACATGCTTGAACGTGCCGCCCTTATACCCAATAATTTGTTCGACTATTATAAAGGTCGTCGAGAGGGCTTAGATAGCGCATTCAGTGGCGTTACATATGCTGCAACGCAAAGGATGTGCATTGTTCAACTGCGTTTCTATACCTAATTCGTGGAGATAATGTTGCCAGATGTAAGCATATTATTTAAAATTTAAGACATGGTAACTCATACTCGTGCATAATTAACACAATCCGCTTTCATTTGTTCGAATTATGGAATTTATGAAATTCGTAAATCCGTACGCCCCTGGCTCTACTGACTACTCTTTTTGGCCCGAGTATAGTGGAAACAAGTTGCGTCCTATTTAGTGCGTTTCCAGTTTCTTTTCTGTTTGAAAGTGCATCAGTGTAGTTAAAAAATAATAAGTAGACGTTTATCTATACAATATACAATGCAGTGCCAATCTAGGGGAGACATCCAAGGTGGATTATTAATTATTTATATTATTATCCGCGTCCATTTTCCAATTCATGTTTTGTAAATTTTTGATGTTCAAAATAAATAGATTTTGAATCAGTCGTGTACAGGGTTATTGGTTATAAATATCACCCCTCCCTTAAATTTTGTATTTTTAAGTTTAGAAAAAAAAGTTTATTATGAAAGTTCGTGGTGGAAAAGAACTGAAACAAAACACGAAACTCCGACAATACTTTGTCTGCTTGGTGTAAACAGAGTTTCGAATTTGTCCGAGTTTTGTTTTCTGTTTTCTGTGTTTCAATAAACACGAACAAAACATAAACTCGACTAGTCCGTTTTGAAAATTATACTTACTACACTTCCATTGAACGCAGTGCAAACCAACCACTTGCAATGATAAGAAAATCATCTTCACTAAACATTTTGAAACACACTAGTTCATTTGGTGGAAAAGAACTGAAACAAAACACGAAATTCCCACAAGACTTTGTCTGCTTGGTGGAAACAGAGTTTCGAATTTGTCCGAGTTTTGTTCTCTGTTTTCTGTGTTTCAATAAACACGAACAAAACAGAAACTCGACTAGTCCGTTTGGTGGAAAACCGGCATTACAGATCGCTCTCGCGTGGGTATTTACCTGTTAAAACGCAATTATTACATTTAATATTCAAAAATAAAAACACAAATTTTATAACTTAATGTAAACAAAGGTTATACTATGAGATCAATAGAACAATATGTACAAAGCTTTTGACCATTTCAAATTCAGATATCAGGTTAATAAAATAGGGTTGATATGCAAACCGTTGACGAAAAAAGGAAGTAAATCATTAATCGGAAGTAATTATTATTACTAGTATTAGATAATAAAGGTGGTATGTAAAATACTAGTATACTGAATAAGAATTAGTGCGTGTGTAAGGCTGACATGCATAAATAAATGCCAGATGCCAATTTGTTTGTGATCCTAGGGATCTGAGCAATAAAAAGCAGTATAACTAAGAGATTCTCGGTCTTTGCTATTCTGTAATTTAATCGTATTGAATTATTAAGACGACTACTAAATTGTTTTTTTATTGTATTCAAACTAAATCGAATTCTAAATATAAAAATAATATAATTATCGGCCAAATTATGGTCAAAAGCTTTGTACACATTTTCTTTCTATTAATCTCACAGTATAACCCAATATGATCTAAGGAAATTCGCCAAATCATATATGCATACAAGGTGAATCCATTTTTTGTAGCACGGCAGTTGATATACCTTTTTTAGTCTATATATAGTTCCTAGATGCATAGATCGTAGAACGCTTCATTTTTGAGATACAGTGTGTTGAAATACATTTTTTGTTTTGATTTTTGTTTAATATAATAACAAAAATCATGATATTGCGGCAAAAGACCAAGTAATTGGGTTTAACGTTATTATTTAAAATTTCCATTCGCGTAGATAAAAATTCACGAAATATTAACCTACTGAAATTTTCGGTTTTTCTTGAAACATGGGTAAATATTTAATTTGATTTGAAAAAGCTATCTTAAATAAAGGGTAAACACTTTCAGGATATATAAAAATATAGTGTTCCAATAAAAAATTTTTTTTTTCCACCCCTCGTAAATAATTAAAGCCAACAAATATCCGAGCAAATATCGCATGGCTTTAATAAAACCTCCAAGAAATCTAATTAAAACATGTTCTTACAATTTCTTGTTATTTCGTATGATTTTTAATGTGATGCCGCCGGAACCGATCTGCATCCGGTATCTGGCGGATCCCGCCTATTTTCTAATTATCCGGTTTGGCCGGACTTTGTCACGGATCCGGCCGGAATTGAATTTTTAAAATAAATATACAAAATAAATAATAAAATAGTGACAGTAATCTGAAATAAGTAAACTAATACACATGTAACCTTGTGTGTAACACATTAGTGGGAAGATTGTGGTGTAGAAAAATTAATTTTTCTCTATTGATTATACATAATTTATTGTTTTTTTTTTCGTACACATTGCCAAATTAGTAACTATTTGAGCTAAAACTTCACCCCTAAATACAGGGTGTCTCAGAAATAAGTGCACAAAAAGATGCCACATATTCCCGACGTCAAAATAAATCGATACTTACCGCTGTACCAAAATTCTTTCTAATAGAATTTAATATTCAAATGCATGCTCTAAAATGACTGGGTAAGTGAACTAGTTTTTTCCTTGTCTTGTCAAAACAAAATTTAAGAACCAGATTAAAACAGGATTTTATTATTCAGTAAGTATTTGGATATTCAATATCGAAGTTTTTTTTCATCAAATAACATGTTTCCAACAATGGTATCCAACCCTAGGTAAAGTTAAAGGGCATAAAAGAATAAAGCATTAAAAAAAACTTTTGGCACCATTTAACAACTGCTCAAAATGACCACCATTTTCACCAACATAAAGACGTAAAAAGTTAAAATGTACCTACACGCTCTATCATTTCATTGTCATTTTTTAAATGATTAGCAACGTTTTGGATCTGTACAGCTCCTCTTCTGTATTTACAAGAGTAGCATATACAAAGGTTTTCAGGTCACCCCACAAGAAGTAGTCGTACCGAGAGTCGTACGGTGTGAAGTCTGGTGAGTGCGGTGGCCACTTGGGAATGTCGTGTCCTTTTCAATTTATGAATAAACTTGCTTTAAAAAGTTTCGCACAGAAGCCGATGTGAAATGTGGGGGCGGGGCGGAACCACATATTCGCATTAAGATCTAATAGTAGATCATCCAACAATGCTTTAAGCGTTGTTTGCAGATATTGTAAATAGCTTACACCATTTAGGCGCGGGGGTAGTCTGGCGGGGCCCAAGATGAAATTGCCTATCACTATCATCACTCCCGCCCATACATTTATCTAGAAAATAAAGGATTTGGAAGAAATAAAATAACCTGCTTTATTGTAATATCAGCTGTTTGGCATGAAATAACAAACACCATAAGTACCTACCTTCAATTCGTGCTGGAAATGGGTCACCTTTGTGCCTTTGTGGATTTTCATTACATTAAACGTGTTCGTTGTGAAGATTCGTTGTACCCCTCCTAGTGAAGAGGATTTTTTTGTGGCAATTATTCACATCTCACGCTGTTTTTTCTTCAATGAATCGACAAAAACGTAAACGTTGGTCTGGATCAATAGGCAGTGCAGGTCTTGAATTGGTTAAATATGAAAAGGATGAACTAACTGTTCTCACAGAACTCTATTAACGGTATCTTTGAATACTCCAAATTGAAATCCTAATTGCCCAGTACTTAATTTTGAATCGCTGCCTACAGCTTCCAAAGTGTCTCAGTCTTAATACAAAAAAGATTACTAAATATCAAGGCAAATTTTTCCTAAGACTACTACAAAATTATGCTCATTGCTCGCCGACTTTAATGAGAAAATCACTAGGCATGTACTAAACAACTAAACTTTAAAAATCAATTTTACTCGAAAATGGTACCTCCGATCGAAGTTACATAAGAGGACAGTTGCTTTGTGAAAAGCCCTGACAAATCATAATTTGATGTCAGAACTCAAGAAAAATTACAAATAAAAAAGTTGTTGTCATTTTTCAAGAAATAAACTTATTGAAATACGACAATCAACATGAAGGTAATACTCTGAGTAAATTCTTTGAAAACACAGTCTTGCAGTAACCAATTTGGCTTGTTTACTTTTTCGAATTTATGACACCATTTTGAAAACAAATACCTACTTGTGATGCATTTCATGTGAAATCTAAATATGCAAAAATATATACAGGGTGCTATTTAAAAATAAAAAGTTGTTACGTTAGACCGGAAGTGATATTTTTCATTCAAGTGCAAAATAGGGCTTTTTGCGTCACAAATGATGTCAAAATTTTAAAATTTTATTTTATTTTATTCCCAAAACCGAGAAATTGAAACGGGACTAATCTGGTTGTTACCCAGTATACAATGTAAAAGTGAGATGAAAGTGAACGCAATTGCACAATGATAACTTAGTTCAAATGTTCAAACTGTTACTTCGGAAATCGAAGTATAGTAGGATCGAGAGTAGGATTAACCAAAATTTAAGTTGTATAAATTCATATATGTCCTTGCAATAAACGTAAATAAATATTTTGCCAATGGAAACCAAATAAAAGTAAAATTGATGACTTCATCGTATTAATATAATTCCCAGTTATTTGGTTTCTTAATTAGCATAGTCAAATGAATTTTACTAAGTCAAATTCTCTCATTATATGGCTTCCTTTAATTAAAGTACATTAGGGTGCTAATTAACGATCGACATTTAATAAATATTAGGTATTGGTTATAAAGATAACAGCATTAAATGTTTGTTTATCTTTTTATTAGACTTAATTTCCGTGTATTTAGTAACGCAGATTTCCATGATACCTCCTAAATGTATATTATTGAAGTTATAAGAATTGGATATTTTTAAAGTATTTATTCTGGTGAAAAGGAAATGGCAATTTTTTTTTATTTTAACAAAATTTTGTTCATGATGAAGAGAAAAGTTGTAACTAATGTTTTTCCTGTTAACAAACTTAAGAGTTATACTTTTTGCAGAAGAGTATACAGTATTGGTAAATATTTATTTAGGATCTAGCTTGACAAGTTAAAAAATAATAAAATTAGTATGTGCGAGATAAAAATGGGTATATACATAAATATGCCATTCACATTTTATTTACATAAGGGGAGGCTATGATATGTTTTTCTTAGGTTGTCTCAGGGTTGTCTACTATTGACAAAATATTGGAAGTGTCAGATTTAATTGATCGTCACTGTCATTTATTTTTGGCTGAATTATCAAACTTTTTATTGATAACATTGCTCTGTGCTTTCTTTAGGGTCTCACTCTGGCAACTATGTAGAACCAATTTGAATTTGTGGTTATGTTTTTGACTTTTCAACATAACTTACATAACCTCAGTAATTAAAACGGTCATTCATACTAACAGAATTCAGATTTTCCAAAGCCTACTCTAATGTAAATAAAACGTGAATAGCATACAAAATTAGGAAAAATTGTGAAATAATCTAAGAGAAGCATCTAGAGTTTGCTAAAAGATATATCGTGAACTTAACACAAGAGAAAAATAACAATGAGAAGTAGTGAGTTGTTTACTAAGGAGTGCAAACACGTAACAATATACTAAATCACGTTTGCTTAATTTTAATGAAATTTTTAGGACATTGGACATTGTCATATACCGGGTGGCCACGAGTCAATGTACGCCCCCAATTTTTTGGTTGTTTTTGAATTTAAAAATTTCGTTTTTGGTATACGTGAATAAGACAAAAGTGGGCTATTTTTAGACTAACAGGAACGAAAATATCCCTTCCGGTTGAACCGGAAGTGACATCGACTTTTTTTTCTTAAATGGAATGACCATGTTTTTTTTGTGGTGTTTTATAAAACATGCAATTCTAATTGCAGCAGTTTTTTCGAATTTCAAAAATTCCAAAAAATAAGTGAGATACGAACGATTTTTTATTTTGTACAAAATGGCCGCGTCAGATGAATGCGATGTATAAGAAAATTACTAAGTAGGCTATGGAAATTATTAGCAAGGTAGCAAGCTTGTCCGTAAACAATGAAATAGTTATTTAAATTACTGATAGATACGACTATTTTTAGGTTTTTCTCAAAAAACGGAATTTCATTTTCATTTTCATTTCCGTAGGGGTCCTATGGAAAATTTTTAAATGGGACCGTACTATTTTTGTTTATTATTCGGACATAATGATTCATAAGCTTTAATTTTTTCGCCAATAATAATTTCTTAACGAGATCCTTTGTAATAATAAAAGTGTATTCAAAAGGTAAGCACAAATTTAACAAGAAATAATTTGAAATTATTATTGGCGAAAAAATTAAAGCTTATGAATCATAAGGTCTGTTCCAACACTGCCGAAAACCGTTCAAGGAACGGTCCCGGTCATGCGCATATGACCAAAAACAGACCAATTGGACCGTTTTTGGTCATATGCGCATGACCGGGACCGTTCCTTGAACGGTTTTCGGCGGTGTTGGAACAGACCTATTATGTCCGAATAATAAAAAAAAATAGTACGGTCCCATTTAAAAATTTTCCATAGGACCCCTACGGAAATGAAAATGAAAATTAAATTCCGTTTTTTGAGAAAAACCTAAAAATAGTCGTGTCTATCAGTAATTTAAGTAACTATTTTATTGTTTACAGACAAGCTTGCTACCTTGCTAATAATTTCCATAGTCATACTTAGTAATTTTCTTACATCGCATTCATCTGACGCGGCCATTTTGTACAAAATAAAAAATCGTTCGTATATCACTTATTTTTTGGAATTTTTGAAATTCTAAAAAACTGCTGCAATTAGAATTTCATGTTTTATAAAACACCAGAAAAAAACATGGTCATTCCATTTAAGAAAAAAAAGTCGATGTCACTTCCGGTTCAACCGGAAGGGATATTTTCATTTCTGTTAGTCTAAAAATAGCCCACTTTTGTCTTATTCACGTATACCAAAAACGAAATTTTTAAATTCAAAAACAACCAAAAAATTGGGGGCGTACATTAACTCGTGGCCACCCGGTATATGGTTTCTAATATATGAGATTTTTTTAGTAACTTTTCATTATTTACTTTCTTTCGAGCAATTTCTTCCATACACTTATTTTCACTCATATTTAACCAGACGTTACACTATACTCGAATCTGGAAAAAATTCGCTATTAGAGATCGTATTGAAACTGAAACGTATAAAATCAATAAATTCAATAAGTTACCGCACTATTAACTATACAATAATGAGAAAAAATTAAGAACTAAGTAGTATTCAAGTTTAAAGCCAAAAACATATATATATGCTATTCACATTTTATTTACATGAGGGGAGGCTATGATATGTTTTTCTTAGGTTGTTTCAGGGTTGTCTACTATTGACAAAATATTGAAGTATCAGATTTAATTGATAGTCACTGTCACTTATTTTTGGCTGAATTGCTAAATTTTTTATTGATAACATTGCTGTGCTTTCTTTAGGGTCTCACTCTGGCAACTATGTAGAACCAATTTGAATTTGTGGTTATGTTTTTGACTTTTCAACATAACCTCAGTAATTAAAACAGTCATTCATACCAACAGAATTCAGATTTTCCAAGCTTCCCCTCATGTAAATAAAATGTGAATAGCATATACAATCATCTTATTGTTTCGAAACACCCTGTATATCTCAAGTTGCTCAAAGATGCCAGCTTTTCATTAGTCGGATATGGTAAATAGACATATCTACGAGAATCCGTTAAAAAAAAACTTAATACGAAAATTTTCACTTCAGGGAAAAAACACGGTTCCGCTAATATGAAGTCAAACATCACCTCTTTATATTCTACAAGTATTGACCTACATCAAAGTATACAAATAAATTATTATTCTTACCTATATGAATTATTATTTTCCTTTAAAGGTGTGGTATGCGATTTATTTTGCCAAACTATATATAGTACATGATAGTCATGATCGAGGTCATGATACTATGTATATGTATATAGTACATATATTTATTTGCATGACTTGATGTAGGGTAGGGTAGGACTATAGTATGTAAAGAGGTGATGTTTGATTTCGTATTAAATAATAGTAAGAAACGTATTTACTTCTCTAACATCAGAATGATGTAATTTGAGGTTAAATATATGCCATCAGGATATATTTATGCCTTTTAACGTTGTTTGTTTAGAAAAAAAAACATTGTTAGGTAATGCTTTATTAAACCTTCCCACGCGCAATGGTCTACAATCAACTTGAATATTTGTATTGTATTACAAATAATATGAAAATATCACAAAAAAGAATAACTTTTTTTTTCTTCTAGTACCATTCGTTAATCGTGTTTTCACATTTATTTCTCAGTTTTGTTGTTTTTTCTACGATCGTGAAAAAAGTCAGTACTTTTAACACTATTTTTATTAGTGTGTTGCTCCTTGCATTGCATTATTTTCAATTTTAATTTTTGTAGTTTTAGCTTGGATCCATTATAACATTTAATCACTCTCTCAGACAGTACGTCCCTACTTCGATCGAGACCTAGATTTATAAAGTTTCAATTGTAGATTATTACAATAGACATAGACTGCTAATTATAGCAATCAACAAAAATCATTTTATTTTATTAGATCAAGGCAATGAAAACTTCATTAATAATGAACTGAACAAGATTTTAGTTGATAATACAGGAACCAAGCAAAACTTTTGGTAAAAGCTACATCTTAGAAAATGCATATTTTTGAGGTTAGTTGTGACGTCGCGTGCACGACACCACCAGACACGTATGTTTTGAAACGTTCCGTCGACGGCGCTACTCCATTCGTCCTTTCCGGTTCGACCTGATGACGCAATGGGATACATTCATTGCTCCAACTATACCACTTTCAATTTTATTGTACTTTTGTTTGATAACTGCATGATACTAAAACCTATCATGATAACGACAGTGCAATAAAAAAAATGCGCTTTTGCACGTTGCCTTGGTAAATAATTTTCATACTGCGAGCTATAACACTATCATTCAATTTTGATCGCCCCTTGAAAAATGAAAGTAGTTAACAGAAAATGCAAATCAATTATTTTACAAACGGCTTGAAATCGAAAACAAATATCAGTGACGCAGGAAAAGTTTTTAATTATTACTCGAAAACTATTTGTCCTGCCAGAAAAACTCAAGAGGCCTTTTCTTTTAGAATTGGTTGATGATTAAGAAACCAATACCTGTTTTGAAAGAAAGCAGTGGCGAACTACTTTTTTTGTCAAAATCATTTAATATTTTGCTGTCACGTAGGTACGTCACTGGTGGAATTGTCAAAATTCGAAATGAAGTGTTTCCATGCCAGTGTAGTGCATACCCAAAGCCCAGTTTAATATCTTAAATCGTTTTCGACATATATAAGAAATAGTTATTTGTGTATCAAGGCCAAAAGTTGATCTTTCTCGGCCGAAGTTTGCGGCCGAGGCGCAGCCGAGGCCAAACAAACTTCGGATAAGGCCGAGAAAGATCATTTGGCCGAGGTGCACACAACATTTTTTAGGCAGCTGTCTCAAAAAGTAAAATAAAAATGTTTTTAAAATTGTTTCGTACAAACTACTGCAGACATGGACAAAATTTTGCGAAAAGCCTTAGGCTGACATTTTTAATTCGTTTGACAAATGAAAACGTCACTGGATATTTTAGACTAGAACTAATTATCTAAAAAGCCTTCGGAAATCACTGTTAGAAGCAAATCGTATTACTTTTTGCCAACCTACGCTTTTGGGGTAATTCGACCCTGCTGATTCCGAAAATTCCGGTTGTCATCTCGAAATAAGGGTTAAACTACCCCAAAACCACCCCTAAAGGTACATTTTTTCAGTTTATTGAGAGTATCTCCGTAAGTAGTGACTTGAGAGAAAAAAGTTAAGAGAGCTAAAATGTAGCTTATAAAATTTTCTTTAAGATGATGTATATTAAGCGATAACCCCACTGGCCCATTGGCGTGCAATGGGGGTTTAAAATGAGATAATTTATAAAAAATCAGCGAAATAGTTAATTATAATTAATCAGAAGGTTTATTACTTCACATTATGTGCGAAATATATTCAGATTATCAACACCTGTAATATTACGAATGGCATGGGTGTAGAAAAGGGGTACTCGTCTCGGCTTGATTTTTAGGAAAGACTTCTGAAACTCCTAGAAGTAAATCATATCAGTTTTTGACAGTCTATGGTTTAGGGGTAACTGTTTAAAATTGTTATGTATATAAAGTTATAATTCCACTAAGTCATTGGCGTGTAAGGTGGGTTTAAAATGAGGTCCTAGCACGGTGGCACAGTTGGTTAAAGCGCGTGTGGCAACCGCACAACCGGGTTCGAATCCTAGCTTCGGCACTGGCAATGCCGAATGGGTTGGGTATGTGTCTGAGTTTTTCTAAATATAACCCCCTCCCGAACAGCTCTGACTTTGAATTTGGAGGTTGTCTAATTTATGATGTGTTATTTATTTATTATTTTAAAAAATCAACAAAATAGTTAACTATAATAATAGTAGAGGAGCTCTTACGCAAAAGTCAACAAGTGCAGCGAATCGGGTCGGGTTGGGCTAATTTTCTAGCTGTTTGGAAAAATAAGGCAGACCTTGCACTTCTTCCTTGTAAGCTTATAGCTCACAATTTTTACCAATTTGAGGTTATCACTGCAGTAGGTTTTGAAAGTGAAAGAAAAGTAGCATCTAATAACCAGTCTATGTTATTTACTTAACTAGAAGCTTCTCATGTAGAACCAAGCTGATACCCGTCTGATTCTCCACGCTGTCAACAGTTCAGCTGAAAAATCATTTGTTATGTGCAGGGATACTGATGTTCTGCTTTAATTAATTTATCATTTTGAGAAGATTAATTACGATGAGTTACGTATGATAGCTGGTACATCACATTCGAAGAAGTACATTCTAATTCATAGCATTTGTCAAAAACTTGCAGCACTTCTGAAATCCAATTTGCTGGCATTTCATGTGCTTACCGGATGTGATGTAACATCATTCTTTGCATGCGTGACAAAAAACCGAGCTTGGAACATCTACATCAGACATACAGAACTGCTCAGTGACTTAGATAAAATTCCGCTGACATCAGCGATAGATTCAGTTGAAATGTTTGTACTGAAACTGTATAACATTGATGCTGAATCAGCGGACGCAGCAAGATGTACTCTATTTGAAAAGCTGAAGCAACCTGAGCAAATGCTACCTACATCTGATGCTTTACATCTCCACAAAAGACGAGCACGTTATCAAGTGTTTATTTGGGAAAGTGCCCACTTTCCCGAAGTATCCATATCTCCGACGGATAATGGTTGGAGACTCGATATTGGTATCGTATTTATTTGTACATTTTAACGTTATTTTTAAGGGTTAAAGCCAGTTCTCAACACCTTCCAACCGGTAACCAGCGCTCGTATAGAAATAGTCACGTGCTCATGCAAAACTAGTCTGCTCGAACAGATTATGCAAATGTCGCAAATCTGGTTTGAAACCAGCATGTGCTCATGTTCGCCTGGTTGCTTGAATGTAGAGCTAAATCAGCTACACGAATATCCGGATGCAGATGAAACTGATGATTCTGATGATTCTCAATCCAATTATTTACAATTTTTTTTTTAACATTTCACATTTAAAAACTCTATTTATTTTTTCAATTTATAGTACTTTTTTATCGCCATCTTGAACTCGAAATTTTTGAAATCGGTTAGGTCGAATTACCCTTAAACCATAGGTTGTCAAAGACTGATATGATTTGCTTCTAGGGGTATTTAAGAAGGGTTTACTGAAAATCAATAAGAGCGACTACCTCTTTTCTACGCCCATGATATTAGCAACATTACAGGTAATGAAAATCTGAATATATTTATATTTCGCACGTAATGTGAAATAATAACCTTCTGAACAACTATGGATAACTGTTTCGCTGATTTTTTTATAAATTATCCCTCATTGCACGCCAATGGGCTAGTGAGATTATCACTTTATATACATAATTTTAAAGAATTACCCCTAAACCATAGGTTGTCAAAAACTGATATGATTTGCTTCTAGGAGTCATTTTGGAAGTCTTCCCTGAAAATCAAGCCGAGACGAGTACCACTTTTCTACGCCCATGACATTCGTAACATTACAGGTGATGAAAATCTGAATATATTTCACACGTAACGTTTTTTTTGACACCCTGTATCTCGAAAAAGAAGCATTTTCCTCTCGAAACACCCTGTATACGTAAATTAGATAGAATCAATCTCTTTTTACCCCTAGAATTCACGGTTAAATTATAACGTTTTTTTTCTGAAACGTATTTGTATAACTGTCAGACCGGGGATTGGTAAGACTTCACAGATCCTTTGTCACTTTACTGGGTTAGACGCTCGGTTAGACGTTAGACCAGTAAATTTGCTTTTCCACTACAAAAACAAAACTGACCAAAAAGCGTTAACTGTCAAGACGGTTGAGGGAGAAATGTTTTTATGACGAAAAAAAGTTAAAAACGTATTTTTTTATGAAGTTCTCACAATTAAAAAATGTTTACAAATTGTTTGAGTGAAGCTATCCAAACATTTGTATCCACAAGCGACGACGTAAGGTCAATCTAAATTGAAATATATAGTGCAAACCACCATTACAGTTGTGCGATTGTCATCCACATCCACATACACAAAAATGTTATTACTCATTTAATTAACGCATGTAAAATAATTCTCGAAGTAATTCATATATTAAATTCAGAAAGACATATCCATCCACTTAGTTTGCCTGGCCGTCTGAGTCAGTGGAGAAATTATTTTATTTCGGAGGAACGAAAATTTAAGAAAATCACATCTTCCAAATTAGGCAGAGTGTGTTCTTGAACTTCTAGTGGTACACTAAGACATACATATAGAACACATATCTACCATCCACTTAGTTTGCCTGGCCGTCTGAGTCCGTGGAAAAATTATTTTATTTCGGAGGAACGAAAATTTAAGAAAATCATATCTTCCAAATTAGGCAGATTGTGTTCTTGAACTTCTAGTGGTAAACTAAGACATACATATAGAACACATATCTACCATCCACTTAGTTTGCCTGGCCGTCTGAGTCCGTGGAAAAATTATTTTATTTCGGAGGATCGAAAATTTAAGAAAATCATATCTTCCAAATTAGGCAGAGTGTGTTCTAGAACTTCTAGTGGTACACTAAGACATACATATAGAACACATATCTATCATCCACTTAGTTTGCCTGGCCGTCTGAGTCCGTGGAAAAATTATTTTATTTCGGAGGAACGAAAATTTAAGAAAATCATATCTTCCAAATTAGGCAGAGTGTGTTCTTGAACTTCTAGTGGTAAACTAAGACATGCATATAGAACACATATCTACCATCCACTTAGTTTGCCTGGCCGTCTGAGTCCGTGGAAAAATGATTTTATTTCGGAGGAACGAAAATTTGAAAAAATCATATCTTCCAAATTAGGCAGAGTGTGTTCTTGAACTTTTGGTGGTAAACTAAGACATACATATAGAACACATATCTACCATCCACTTAGTTTGCCTGGCCGTCTGGGTCAGTGGAGAAATTATTTTATTTCGGAGGAACGAAAATTTAAAAAAATCATACCTTCCAAATTAGGCAGAGTGTGTTCTTGAACTTCTAGTGGTAAACTAAGACATACATATAGAATACATATCTACCATCCACTTAGTTTGCCTGGCCGTCTGAGTCAGTGAAGAAATTATTTTATTTCGGAGGAACGAAAATTTAAAAAAATCATATCTTCCAAATTAGGCAGAGTGTGTTCTTGAACTTTTGGTGGTAAACTAAGACATACATATAGTACACATATGTACCATCCACTTAGTTTGCCTGGCCGTCTGAGTCAGTGGAAAAATTATTTTATTTCAGAGGAACGAAAATTTAAAAAAATCATATCTTCCAAATTAGGCAGAGTGTGTTCTTGAACTTCTAGTGGTAAACTAAGACATACATATAGAATACATATCTACCATCCACTTAGTTTGCCTGGCCGTCTGAGTCAGTGGAGAAATTATTTTATTTCGGAGGAACGAAAATTTAAAAAAATCATATCTTCCAAATTAGGCAGAGTGTGTTCTTGAACTCTTAGTAGTAAACTAAGACATACATATAGAACACATATCTACCATCCACTTAGTTTGCCTGGCCGTCTGAGTCAGTGAAGAAATTATTTTATTTCGGAGGAACGAAAATTTAAAAAAATCATATCTTCCAAATTAGGCAGAGTGTGTTCTTGAACTTTTGGTGGTAAACTAAGACATACATATAGAACACATATCTACCATCCACTTAGTTTGCCTGGCCGTCTGAGTCAGTGGAGAAATTATTTTATTTCGGAGGAACGAAAATTTAAAAAAATCATATCTTCCAAATTAGGCAGAGTGTGTTCTTGAACTTTTGGTGGTAAACTAAGACATACATATAGAACACATATCTACCATCCACTTAGTTTGCCTGGCCGTCTGAGTCAGTGGAAAAATTATTTTATTTCGGAGGAACGAAAATTTAAAAAAATCATATCTTCCAAATTAGGCGGAGTGTGTTCTTGAACTTTTGGTGGTAAACTAAGACATACATATAAAATACATATCTACCATCCACTTAGTTTGCCTGGCCGTCTGAGTCAGTGGAGAAATTATTTTATTTCGGAGGAAGGATAATTAAAAAAAATCATATCTTCCAAATTAGGCAGAGTGTGTTCTTGAACTTTTGGTGGTAAACTAAGACATATATATAGAACACATATCTACCATCCACTTAGTTTGCCTGGCCGTCTGAGTCCGTGGAGAAATTATTTTATTTCGGAGGAACGAAAATTTAAAAAAATCATCTTCCAAATTAGGCAGAGCGTGTTCTTGAACTTTTGGTGGTAAACTAAGACATACATATAGAACACATATCTACCATCCACTTAGTTTGCCTGGCCGTCTGAGTCAGTGGAAAAATTATTTTATTTCGGAGGAACGAAAATTTAAAAAAATCATATCTTCCAAATTAGGCAGAGTGTGTTCTTGAACTTTTGGTGGTAAACTAAGACATACATATAAAATACATATCTACCATCCACTTAGTTTGCCTGGCCGTCTGAGTCAGTGGAGAAATTATTTTATTTCGGAGGAAGGAAAATTAAAAAAAATCATATCTTCCAAATTAGGCAGAGTGTGTTCTTGAACTTTTGGTGGTAAACTAAGACATACATATAGTACACATATGTACCATCCACTTAGTTTGCCTGGCCGTCTGAGTCAGTGGAAAAATTATTTTATTTCAGAGGAACGAAAATTTAAAAAAATCATATCTTCCAAATTAGGCAGAGTGTGTTCTTGAACTTCTAGTGGTAAACTAAGACATACATATAGAATACATATCTACCATCCACTTAGTTTGCCTGGCCGTCTGAGTCAGTGGAGAAATTATTTTATTTCGGAGGAACGAAAATTTAAAAAAATCATATCTTCCAAATTAGGCAGAGTGTGTTCTTGAACTCTTAGTAGTAAACTAAGACATACATATAGAACACATATCTACCATCCACTTAGTTTGCCTGGCCGTCTGAGTCAGTGAAGAAATTATTTTATTTCGGAGGAACGAAAATTTAAAAAAATCATATCTTCCAAATTAGGCAGAGTGTGTTCTTGAACTTTTGGTGGTAAACTAAGACATACATATAGAACACATATCTACCATCCACTTAGTTTGCCTGGCCGTCTGAGTCAGTGGAGAAATTATTTTATTTCGGAGGAACGAAAATTTAAAAAAATCATATCTTCCAAATTAGGCAGAGTGTGTTCTTGAACTTTTGGTGGTAAACTAAGACATACATATAAAATACATATCTACCATCCACTTAGTTTGCCTGGCCGTCTGAGTCAGTGGAGAAATTATTTTATTTCGGAGGAAGGATAATTAAAAAAAATCATATCTTCCAAATTAGGCAGAGTGTGTTCTTGAACTTTTGGTGGTAAACTAAGACATATATATAGAACACATATCTACCATCCACTTAGTTTGCCTGGCCGTCTGAGTCCGTGGAGAAATTATTTTATTTCGGAGGAACGAAAATTTAAAAAAATCATCTTCCAAATTAGGCAGAGCGTGTTCTTGAACTTTTGGTGGTAAACTAAGACATACATATAGAACACATATCTACCATCCACTTAGTTTGCCTGGCCGTCTGAGTCAGTGGAAAAATTATTTTATTTCGGAGGAACGAAAATTTAAAAAAATCATATCTTCCAAATTAGGCAGAGTGTGTTCTTGAACTTTTGGTGGTAAACTAACACATACATATAAAATACATATCTACCATCCACTTAGTTTGCCTGGCCGTCTGAGTCAGTGGAGAAATTATTTTATTTCGGAGGAAGGAAAATTAAAAAAAATCATATCTTCCAAATTAGGCAGAGTGTGTTCTTGAACTTTTGGTGGTAAACTAAGACATATATATAGAACACATATCTACCATCCACTTAGTTTGCCTGGCCGTCTGAGTCCGTGGAGAAATTATTTTATTTCGGAGGAACGAAAATTTAAAAAAATCATATCTTCCAAATTAGGCAGAGTGTGTTCTTGAACTTCTAGTGGTAAACTAAGATATACATATAGAACACATATCTACCATCCACTTAGTTTGCCTGGCCGTCTGAGTCAGTGGAGAAATTATTTTATTTCGGACGAATGAAAATTTAAAAAAATCATGTCTTCCAAATTAGGCAGAGTGTGTTCTTGAACTCTTAGTAGTAATCTAAGACATACATATAGAACACATATCTACTATCCACTTAGTTTGCCTGGCCGTCTGAGTCAGTGAAGAAATTATTTTATTTCGGAGGAACGAAAATTTAAAAAAATCATATCTTCCAAATTAGGCAGAGTGTGTTCTTGAACTTTTGGTGGTAAACTAAGACATACATATAGAACACATATCTACCATCCACTTAATTTGCCTGGCCGTCTGAGTCAGTGGAAAAATTATTTTATTTCGGAGGAACGAAAATTTAAAAAAATCATATCTTCCAAATTAGGCAGAGTGTGTTCTTGAACTTTTGGTGGTAAACTAAGACATACATATAAAATACATATCTACCATCCACTTAGTTTGCCTGGCCGTCTGAGTCAGTGGAGAAATTATTTTATTTCGGAGGAAGGAAAATTTAAAAAAATCGTATCTTCCAAATTAGGCAGAGTGTGTTCTTGAACTTTTGGTGGTAAACTAAGACATACATATAGAACACATATCTACCATCCACTTAGTTCGCCTGGCCGTCTGAGTCCGTGGAGAAATTATTTTATTTCGGAGGAACGAAAATTTAAAAAAATCATATCTTCCAAATTAGGCAGAGTGTGTTCTTGAACTTTTGGTGGTAAACTAAGACATACATATAGAACACATATCTACCATCCACTTAGTTTGCCTGGCCGTCTGAGTCAGTGGAGAAATTATTTCGGAGGAACGAACATTTAAAAAAATCATATCTTCCAAATTAGGCAGAGTGTGTTCTTGAACTTTTGGTGGTAAACTAAGACATACATATAAAATACATATCTACCATCCACTTAGTTTGCCTGGCCGTCTGAGTCAGTGGAGAAATTATTTTATTTCGGAGGAAGGAAAATTTAAAAAAATCGTATCTTCCAAATTAGGCAGAGTGTGTTCTTGAACTTTTGGTGGTAAACTAAGACATACATATAGAACACATATCTACCATCCACTTAGTTCGCCTGGCCGTCTGAGTCCGTGGAGAAATTATTTTATTTCGGAGGAACGAAAATTTAAAAAAATCATATCTTCCAAATTAGGCAGAGTGTGTTCTTGAACTTCTAGTGGTAAACTAAGATATACATATAGAACACATATCTACCATCCACTTAGTTTGCCTGGCCGTCTGAGTCAGTGGAGAAATTATTTTATTTCGGAGGAATGAAAATTTAAAAAAATCATGTCTTCCAAATTAGGCAGAGTGTGTTCTTGAACTTCTAGTGGTAAACTAAGACATACATATAGAACACATATCTACCATCCACTTAGTTTGCCTGGCCGTCTGAGTCAGTGGAGAAATTATTTTATTTCGGAGGAACGAAAATTTAAAAAAATCATATCTTCCAAATTAGGCAGAGTGTGTTCTTGAACTTCTAGTGGTAAACCAAGATATACATATAGAACACATATCTACCATCCACTTAGTTTGCCTGGCCGTCTGAGTCAGTGGAGAAATTATTTTATTTCGGAGGAATGAAAATTTAAAAAAATCATGTCTTCCAAATTAGGCAGAGTGTGTTCTTGAACTCTTAGTAGTAATCTAAGACATACATATAGAACACATATCTACTATCCACTTAGTTTTCCTGGCCGTCTGAGTCAGTGAAGAAATTATTTTATTTCGGAGGAACGAAAATTTAAAAAAATCATATCTTCCAAATTAGGCAGAGTGTGTTCTTGAACTTCTAGTGGTACACTAAGACATACATATAGAACACATATCTATCATCCACTTAGTTTGCCTGGCCGTCTGAGTCCGTGGAAAAATTATTTTATTTCGGAGGAACGAAAATTTAAGAAAATCATATCTTCCAAATTAGGCAGAGTGTGTTCTTGAACTTCTAGTGGTAAACTAAGACATGCATATAGAACACATATCTACCATCCACTTAGTTTGCCTGGCCGTCTGAGTCCGTGGAAAAATTATTTTATTTCGGAGGAACGAAAATTTGAAAAAATCATATCTTCCAAATTAGGCAGAGTGTGTTCTTGAACTTTTGGTGGTAAACTAAGACATACATATAGAACACATATCTACCATCCACTTAGTTTGCCTGGCCGTCTGGGTCAGTGGAGAAATTATTTTATTTCGGAGGAACGAAAATTTAAAAAAATCATACCTTCCAAATTAGGCAGAGTGTGTTCTTGAACTTCTAGTGGTAAACTAAGACATACATATAGAATACATATCTACCATCCACTTAGTTTGCCTGGCCGTCTGAGTCAGTGAAGAAATTATTTTATTTCGGAGGAACGAAAATTTAAAAAAATCATATCTTCCAAATTAGGCAGAGTGTGTTCTTGAACTTTTGGTGGTAAACTAAGACATACATATAGTACACATATGTACCATCCACTTAGTTTGCCTGGCCGTCTGAGTCAGTGGAAAAATTATTTTATTTCAGAGGAACGAAAATTTAAAAAAATCATATCTTCCAAATTAGGCAGAGTGTGTTCTTGAACTTCTAGTGGTAAACTAAGACATACATATAGAATACATATCTACCATCCACTTAGTTTGCCTGGCCGTCTGAGTCAGTGGAGAAATTATTTTATTTCGGAGGAACGAAAATTTAAAAAAATCATATCTTCCAAATTAGGCAGAGTGTGTTCTTGAACTCTTAGTAGTAAACTAAGACATACATATAGAACACATATCTACCATCCACTTAGTTTGCCTGGCCGTCTGAGTCAGTGAAGAAATTATTTTATTTCGGAGGAACGAAAATTTAAAAAAATCATATCTTCCAAATTAGGCAGAGTGTGTTCTTGAACTTTTGGTGGTAAACTAAGACATACATATAGAACACATATCTACCATCCACTTAGTTTGCCTGGCCGTCTGAGTCAGTGGAGAAATTATTTTATTTCGGAGGAACGAAAATTTAAAAAAATCATATCTTCCAAATTAGGCAGAGTGTGTTCTTGAACTTTTGGTGGTAAACTAAGACATACATATAGAACACATATCTACCATCCACTTAGTTTGCCTGGCCGTCTGAGTCAGTGGAAAAATTATTTTATTTCGGAGGAACGAAAATTTAAAAAAATCATATCTTCCAAATTAGGCGGAGTGTGTTCTTGAACTTTTGGTGGTAAACTAAGACATACATATAAAATACATATCTACCATCCACTTAGTTTGCCTGGCCGTCTGAGTCAGTGGAGAAATTATTTTATTTCGGAGGAAGGATAATTAAAAAAAATCATATCTTCCAAATTAGGCAGAGTGTGTTCTTGAACTTTTGGTGGTAAACTAAGACATATATATAGAACACATATCTACCATCCACTTAGTTTGCCTGGCCGTCTGAGTCCGTGGAGAAATTATTTTATTTCGGAGGAACGAAAATTTAAAAAAATCATCTTCCAAATTAGGCAGAGCGTGTTCTTGAACTTTTGGTGGTAAACTAAGACATACATATAGAACACATATCTACCATCCACTTAGTTTGCCTGGCCGTCTGAGTCAGTGGAAAAATTATTTTATTTCGGAGGAACGAAAATTTAAAAAAATCATATCTTCCAAATTAGGCAGAGTGTGTTCTTGAACTTTTGGTGGTAAACTAAGACATACATATAAAATACATATCTACCATCCACTTAGTTTGCCTGGCCGTCTGAGTCAGTGGAGAAATTATTTTATTTCGGAGGAAGGAAAATTAAAAAAAATCATATCTTCCAAATTAGGCAGAGTGTGTTCTTGAACTTTTGGTGGTAAACTAAGACATACATATAGTACACATATGTACCATCCACTTAGTTTGCCTGGCCGTCTGAGTCAGTGGAAAAATTATTTTATTTCAGAGGAACGAAAATTTAAAAAAATCATATCTTCCAAATTAGGCAGAGTGTGTTCTTGAACTTCTAGTGGTAAACTAAGACATACATATAGAATACATATCTACCATCCACTTAGTTTGCCTGGCCGTCTGAGTCAGTGGAGAAATTATTTTATTTCGGAGGAACGAAAATTTAAAAAAATCATATCTTCCAAATTAGGCAGAGTGTGTTCTTGAACTCTTAGTAGTAAACTAAGACATACATATAGAACACATATCTACCATCCACTTAGTTTGCCTGGCCGTCTGAGTCAGTGAAGAAATTATTTTATTTCGGAGGAACGAAAATTTAAAAAAATCATATCTTCCAAATTAGGCAGAGTGTGTTCTTGAACTTTTGGTGGTAAACTAAGACATACATATAGAACACATATCTACCATCCACTTAGTTTGCCTGGCCGTCTGAGTCAGTGGAGAAATTATTTTATTTCGGAGGAACGAAAATTTAAAAAAATCATATCTTCCAAATTAGGCAGAGTGTGTTCTTGAACTTTTGGTGGTAAACTAAGACATACATATAAAATACATATCTACCATCCACTTAGTTTGCCTGGCCGTCTGAGTCAGTGGAGAAATTATTTTATTTCGGAGGAAGGATAATTAAAAAAAATCATATCTTCCAAATTAGGCAGAGTGTGTTCTTGAACTTTTGGTGGTAAACTAAGACATATATATAGAACACATATCTACCATCCACTTAGTTTGCCTGGCCGTCTGAGTCCGTGGAGAAATTATTTTATTTCGGAGGAACGAAAATTTAAAAAAATCATCTTCCAAATTAGGCAGAGCGTGTTCTTGAACTTTTGGTGGTAAACTAAGACATACATATAGAACACATATCTACCATCCACTTAGTTTGCCTGGCCGTCTGAGTCAGTGGAAAAATTATTTTATTTCGGAGGAACGAAAATTTAAAAAAATCATATCTTCCAAATTAGGCAGAGTGTGTTCTTGAACTTTTGGTGGTAAACTAACACATACATATAAAATACATATCTACCATCCACTTAGTTTGCCTGGCCGTCTGAGTCAGTGGAGAAATTATTTTATTTCGGAGGAAGGAAAATTAAAAAAAATCATATCTTCCAAATTAGGCAGAGTGTGTTCTTGAACTTTTGGTGGTAAACTAAGACATATATATAGAACACATATCTACCATCCACTTAGTTTGCCTGGCCGTCTGAGTCCGTGGAGAAATTATTTTATTTCGTAGGAACGAAAATTTAAAAAAATCATATCTTCCAAATTAGGCAGAGTGTGTTCTTGAACTTCTAGTGGTAAACTAAGATATACATATAGAACACATATCTACCATCCACTTAGTTTGCCTGGCCGTCTGAGTCAGTGGAGAAATTATTTTATTTCGGACGAATGAAAATTTAAAAAAATCATGTCTTCCAAATTAGGCAGAGTGTGTTCTTGAACTCTTAGTAGTAATCTAAGACATACATATAGAACACATATCTACTATCCACTTAGTTTGCCTGGCCGTCTGAGTCAGTGAAGAAATTATTTTATTTCGGAGGAACGAAAATTTAAAAAAATCATATCTTCCAAATTAGGCAGAGTGTGTTCTTGAACTTTTGGTGGTAAACTAAGACATACATATAGAACACATATCTACCATCCACTTAATTTGCCTGGCCGTCTGAGTCAGTGGAAAAATTATTTTATTTCGGAGGAACGAAAATTTAAAAAAATCATATCTTCCAAATTAGGCAGAGTGTGTTCTTGAACTTTTGGTGGTAAACTAAGACATACATATAAAATACATATCTACCATCCACTTAGTTTGCCTGGCCGTCTGAGTCAGTGGAGAAATTATTTTATTTCGGAGGAAGGAAAATTTAAAAAAATCGTATCTTCCAAATTAGGCAGAGTGTGTTCTTGAACTTTTGGTGGTAAACTAAGACATACATATAGAACACATATCTACCATCCACTTAGTTCGCCTGGCCGTCTGAGTCCGTGGAGAAATTATTTTATTTCGGAGGAACGAAAATTTAAAAAAATCATATCTTCCAAATTAGGCAGAGTGTGTTCTTGAACTTTTGGTGGTAAACTAAGACATACATATAGAACACATATCTACCATCCACTTAGTTTGCCTGGCCGTCTGAGTCAGTGGAGAAATTATTTCGGAGGAACGAAAATTTAAAAAAATCATATCTTCCAAATTAGGCAGAGTGTGTTCTTGAACTTTTGGTGGTAAACTAAGACATACATATAAAATACATATCTACCATCCACTTAGTTTGCCTGGCCGTCTGAGTCAGTGGAGAAATTATTTTATTTCGGAGGAAGGAAAATTTAAAAAAATCGTATCTTCCAAATTAGGCAGAGTGTGTTCTTGAACTTTTGGTGGTAAACTAAGACATACATATAGAACACATATCTACCATCCACTTAGTTCGCCTGGCCGTCTGAGTCCGTGGAGAAATTATTTTATTTCGGAGGAACGAAAATTTAAAAAAATCATATCTTCCAAATTAGGCAGAGTGTGTTCTTGAACTTCTAGTGGTAAACTAAGATATACATATAGAACACATATCTACCATCCACTTAGTTTGCCTGGCCGTCTGAGTCAGTGGAGAAATTATTTTATTTCGGAGGAATGAAAATTTAAAAAAATCATGTCTTCCAAATTAGGCAGAGTGTGTTCTTGAACTTCTAGTGGTAAACTAAGACATACATATAGAACACATATCTACCATCCACTTAGTTTGCCTGGCCGTCTGAGTCAGTGGAGAAATTATTTTATTTCGGAGGAACGAAAATTTAAAAAAATCATATCTTCCAAATTAGGCAGAGTGTGTTCTTGAACTTCTAGTGGTAAACCAAGATATACATATAGAACACATATCTACCATCCACTTAGTTTGCCTGGCCGTCTGAGTCAGTGGAGAAATTATTTTATTTCGGAGGAATGAAAATTTAAAAAAATCATGTCTTCCAAATTAGGCAGAGTGTGTTCTTGAACTCTTAGTAGTAATCTAAGACATACATATAGAACACATATCTACTATCCACTTAGTTTTCCTGGCCGTCTGAGTCAGTGAAGAAATTATTTTATTTCGGAGGAACGAAAATTTAAAAAAATCATATCTTCCAAATTAGGCAGAGTGTGTTCTTGAACTTTTGGTGGTAAACTAAGACATACATATAGAACACATATCTACCATCCACTTAGTTTGCCTGGCCGTCTGAGTCAGTGGAAAAATTATTTTATTTCGGAGGAACGAAAATTTAAAAAAATCATATCTTCCAAATTAGGCAGAGTGTGTTCTTGAACTTTTGGTGGTAAACTAAGACATACATATAAAATACATATCTACCATCCACTTAGTTTGCCTGGCCGTCTGAGTCCGTGGAGAAATTATTTTATTTCGGAGGAACGAAAATTTAAAAAATCATATCTTCCAAATTAGGCAGAGTGTGTTCTTGAACTTCTAGTGGTAAACTAAGATATACATATAGAACACATATCTACCATCCACTTAGTGTGCCTGGCCGTCTGAGTCAGTGGAGAAATTATTTTATTTCGGAGGAATGAAAATTTAAAAAAATCATGTCTTCCAAATTAGGCAGAGTGTGTTCTTGAACTTCTAGTGGTAAACTAAGACATACATATAGAACAGATATCTACCATCCACTTAGTTTGCCTGGCCGTCTGAGTCAGTGGAGAAATTATTTTATTTCGGAGGAACGAAAATTTAAAAAAATCATATCTTCCAAATTAGGCAGAGTGTGTTCTTGAACTCTTAGTAGTAAACTAAGACATACATATAGAACACATATCTACCATCCACTTAGTTTGCCTGGCCGTCTGAGTCAGTGAAGAAATTATTTTATTTCGGAGGAACGAAAATTTAAAAAAATCATATCTTCCAAATTAGGCAGAGTGTGTTCTTGAACTTTTGGTGGTAAACTAAGACATACATATAGAACACATATCTACCATCCACTTAGTTTGTCTGGCCGTCTGAGTCAGTGGAGAAATTATTTTATTTCGGAGGAACGAAGGAACTCTCCGCCACGACGTTAATTTAAATAATACGTTAAAACTTATTCACACCGTACCTTTGATAGTGGCGTGAATATTAAAAACTTCGAATAAGTCAAGGGGTGTGCAATATGATGTACTGAAGACTTAATTGAAAAACTTGTGAAATACTTGAAATAATTGTGAATAACTTGAAATACTTATGAAGTACTTGTGAAGTAATTGAAGTACCATGATATATGTATTTGCAGTAGGAAATTTGGTGTACACAATTCCTCTCAGCTAACCCCTCGAAAAAAATAATAAAAAGCTAAAAATTGGGAAAAAATGCATTAAGAAATTTTCAGTAGAGTTGACAGAACTCGCATAATTGTGGGGTATATGTAATATATTTCCTGGAAAAAATAATAAAGCAAGAACCACTTGACGATGTTATCGATTTAGTCCAGTAAAGGTATAATTTGAAAAATGTTTTATTAAGACATTAAGATAATGTTTCAAATAATTGTTTATTTTGCGGGAACTCCAATTCTAAAAAGGATATTAAAAAATGCAGCGCCTGTAATAGACTATTACATTTGGATTGTATTTCTTCAGACCGATTATCGAATGTTTTATGCGAGTTATGTCAACTCTATTGAAAATTTCTTAATGCATTTTTTCCCAATTTTTAGCTTTTTATTACTGGAATTGTGTACACCAAATTTCCTACTGCAAATACATATATCATGGTACTTCAATTACTTCACAAGTACTTCATAAGTATTTCAAGTTATTCACAATTATTTCAAGTATTTCACAAGTTTTTCAATTATATCGCAAGTATAGTCGGCGCCACCCAAATGTGAACGCATTTTGGTTGTCATGGAATTTTCTTCTGAATTTCATTGTAGTAAGTCAGACTTTGTTTAGTGGCGTAACACAGAGAGGATATATTGACAGTAAATAATATTACTTTTATTATTTTCTGTTACCATAATAATTGGAAGGACGAAGGCCGACACGAATAATATAAAAGAAGTTAGCAAAACAATTAACTAATATTACCTACATGTTAGTGGAAGAAGGTTAATATTAATTATTCCTTTAATTCATTCATGTATAACGATTGTGAAAAATAAAATGACACAAACTAAGCGTATTAACAATAATTAATATATTTCAACACTTACCTAATAATTCATAATTCAGAAAAACATTAATAAAATAAAAATGGTAAAAACTAATCTCTATATTTAAAAATCAGCAATTCGTCAGGCCAGATAGCTTAAGACGTCTTTGTGCTATTCTGAAAGACCCTGGGAATAATGTTTCTTCTTGAGTTTTGACAGCGGTTTCGAAAGGATTCTGATGGATAAATTCGACCAGAGCATTGTCTTTATTCTCATTGGAGACCTTCCTTATACCTTATAGACTTTTGCAGTCTTTGTTCTTCTTGCCAGCGCTTTTTTTATATAAAGTATACAACTTTTACCAACATTTAAATCAGCAGCCACTTAACTCAAAGACTTATTTTCTTCCAATTTAGCTATAGCCCTCGCTTTTTGCGCTTCAGTTAAATGTCTTGGCATAGTTATCTTTACTTTTACTTTTGACAAATTATGACAAATATATTTGACAACTATTTTCAAATTTTACGGCGACTATGATTTAAAGTGCAAATTATGCAAATACAATTTTGCCGCTCACATTTGGGTGGCGGCGACTGTACTTCCAAGTCTTCAGTACATCATATTGCACACCCCTTGACTTATTCGAAGTTTTTAATATTCACGCCACTATCAAAGGTACAGTGTGAATAAGTTTTAACGTATTATTTAAATTAACTTCCTGGCGGAGAGTTCCTTCGTTCCTCCGAAATAAAATAATTTTTCCACTGACTCAGACGGCCAGGCAAACTAAGTGGATGGTAGATATGTGTTCTATATGTATGTCTTAGTTTACCACCAAAAGTTCAAGAACACACTCTGCCTAATTTGGAAGATATGATTTTTTTAAATTTTCGTTCCTCCGTAATAAAATAATTTCTCCACTGACTCAGACGGCCAGGCAAACTAAGTGGATGGTAGATATGTGTTCTATATGTATGTCTTAGTTTACCACCAAAAGTTCAAGAACACACTCTGCCTAATTTGGAAGATATGATTTTTTTAAATTTTCGTTCCTCCGTAATAAGATAATTTCTCCACTGACTCAGACGGCCAGGCAAACTAAGTGGATGGTAGATATGTGTTCTATATGTATGTCTTAGTTTACCACCAAAAGTTCAAGAACACACTCTGCCTAATTTGGAAGATATGATTTTTTTAAATTTTCGCTCCTCCGTAATAAAATAATTTCTCCACTGACTCAGACGGCGAGGCAAACTAAGTGGATGGTAGATATGTGTTCTATATGTATGTCTTAGTTTACCACCAAAAGTTCAAGAACACACTCTGCCTAATTTGGAAGATATGATTTTTTTAAATTTTCGTTCCTCCGTAATAAAATAATTTCTCCACTGACTCAGACGGCCAGGCAAACTAAGTGGATGGTAGATGTGTTCTATATGTATGTCTTAGTTTACCACCAAAAGTTCAAGAACACACTCTGCCTAATTTGGAGGATATGATTTTTTTAAATTTTCGTTCCTCCGTAATAAGATAATTTCTCCACTGACTCAGACGGCCAGGCAAACTAAGTGGATGGTAGATATGTGTTCTATATGTATGTCTTAGTTTACCACCAAAAGTTCAAGAACACACTCTGCCTAATTTGGAAGATATGATTTTTTTAAATTTTCGTTCCTCCGTAATAAAATAATTTCTCCACTGACTCAGACGGCCAGGCAAACTAAGTGGATGGTAGATATGTGTTCTATATGTATGTCTTAGTTTACCACCAAAAGTTCAAGAACACACCCTGCCTAATTTGGAAGATATGATTTTTTTAAATTTTCGTTCCTCCGTAATAAAATAATTTCTCCACTGACTCAGACGGCCAGGCAAACTAAGTGGATTGTAGATATGTGTTCTATATGTATGTCTTAGTTTACCACTAGAAGTTCAAGAACACACTCTGTTTAATTTGGAAGATATGATTTTCTTAAATTTTCGTTCCTCCGAAATAAAATAATTTCTTCACTGACTCAGACGGCCAGGCAAACTAATTGGATGGTAGATATGTGTTCTATATGTATGTCTTAGTTTACCACCAAAAGTTCAAGAACACACTCTGCCTAATTTGGAATATATGATTTTCTTAAATTTTCGTTCCTCCGAAATAAAATAATTTCTCTACTGACTCAGACGGCCAGGCAAACTAAGTGGATGGTAGATGTGTGTTCTATAATATGTATGTCTTAGTTTACCACTAAAAGTTCAAGAACACACTGCCTAATTTGGAAAATATGATTTTCTTAAATATTCGTTCCTACGACATAAAATAATTTTTCCACGGACTCAGACGGCCAGGCAAACTAAGTGGATGGTAGATATGTGTTCTATATGTATGTCTTAGTTTACCACTAAAAGTTCAAGAACACACTCTGCCTAATTTGGAAGATATGATTTTTTTAAATTTTCGTTCCTCCGAAATAAAATAATTTTTCCACTGATTCAGACGGCCAGGCAAACTAAGTGGATGGATATGTCTTTCTGAATTTAATGTATGAATTACTTCGAGAATTATTTAGAGAAATATTTTACATGCGTTAATAAATGAGTATTAACATTTTTGTGGATGTGGATGTGGATGACAATCGCACAACTATAATGGTGGTTTGCACTATATATTTCAATTTAGATTGACCTTACGTCGTCGCTTGTGGATACAAATGTGTGGATAGCTTCACTCAAACTACAAATTACGTATCAGCAGTGTGAGAAACTGAGTACTGTATTCGATTCTTAGGGCGATAAACCTACAATTAACAGTTACAGTATCATAGTCCTATTGTTCAGTTTAAAGTTTCGTTGACCTTTGATAGTTATAATAATAATATAAAATATAACCACAAATAAACAAGCTAAATAGTAATTACACAGGTTTGCACGTTTTTTTTTAGAAATGGTAGGTAACATAATGGTTTTCTCGAGGGTTTTCTATATATTTTTGTGCCGTTGAAATTGAATGTGAATTTGTGTTAACACGTCAAGTTTTCATAAAGTTGTTTGGCTTTGCTCGTTCAGCACTTGTAGGTACCAATTCCATCGTAGAGATGCTCAAGCACTGGGCGGAACTCCCTCTGGTATTTGGCGAATGGGCTGGGTGTTTAAGAGCTTACGGTTTATTGTGTGACGTTTAAGAGCACATGAAATTAGAAATCTACACTACTATTCTAAAGAAAGTATCACTAAAGTTTGAGCTGTCGGTAAAGTTTTTCCTTCTGCCATTTTCCCCCACTAGGTCACATTGAAAAGTACTTACATTCGATATGCTATATCTCGGTAATAAAAAATCGGATCAGGGAAACCTGGGAAACCCAAAAGTGTGAAAGATAATTAGTAGTACTGTGATGAATTTACTTTACGGAAGTCTGTATCGTGTTCCTAAGTGGGAGGTTCAGCGGCCGTCCAATAGATGGCGCCAGTGGTATGAAAACGAGTTATACAAACCTCGAGACAAACTACAGAACGAATTATGGAATTACTATCTAAAAAGAAACGCCTGATTTATTCTAGAAGGCATATCTTAGGTGTATAAAGGCCAGAATAGTCACTAGAGTCAGTTGAATATTGGGGAGTGAACTGAACAGAACAGAAAAGGAACAGTGACAAGTAGTGAATAATAGTGGTGAAAAATAGTAATTAGTGTTTAAGTGACTAATTATTGTAATTAATTAGTTTGCTAATAAATTAATGGTTAAGTTTAGTGTTAATCTTGTTGCAATTATTGAATCCACGCTTGGAGTTGTTTACTAAGAGTCCTAAGAGATGTAAACACTTAGGAGTACTTTACTATGGAATTGTAGAAGCGAGGAACCAGCAAATTTAAGCTATTTTAATTGTCAAAAATGGTGAAAAACGATAATTTTGGACAATTTTACCCCAGTTATCTCGAAAACTTGACGTGCTATGCGAAGTCTGCAATCATTCGATGTGAGTGCACAAAAATATGTGGAAAACCACTACAACATCCAAAAAATAAATTACCTCCAATTTTGGAGACCTGTTTTTATTTCCAAAAATCCTTTTTAGTATTAATTATGAAATCTGAATAGTGTTCATTTTGTGAACTAATAAGCTTGCAAATTAAGTGACTATTTCCATCAATCGTCACGCTTAGATAAGTAATTAATTTTTTATCCGGTATACAAGCATCGATATTAGTCCAACATAATTCGCAGACTTGAATTCTATTTCGAATTAGATACAATTATCTCACATTATTGTTGATAGTTTTTATGAAAATTAATGCAAATTCAGAAAATGGTCTTAATCACATACTAAGATTACTAAGTATATTATTGAAAACACGTGCTATTCTCAACTTTATTATTAGGTTTAATTCTTTCTGTCTCACTTCAAAGATAATTTATTCATATAATTATATACTATTTAAATATTCTAAATAATAATTATTAAAAAATAGAAACTTAGCTTTTACTTTTCATGTGAACACTGATTGATATTTCCTGTTTTGAAATAACGGTAACATGTCACAGAGATACTTGATTAAAGATATCAAATTTATTATGCCTATTCTTTTGTAATAGCTCTTCACATAGGTGAAGAAAGTTTTTTAATTGTGATTGTGTATTTTATAATTATTTCTACTATCTACAAAGCATTTTCTTTTCGCATTTAAGGGTCAAAAGTATGTCATTTCCTTTGGGCGCCGGCCGGTCAGCCCGTAACTAAGGTCATGAGCGCCCAGGGCAAGGTTCGAATTTTTGCGCCCCCAAAAAAATTCTCTCTCGTGTTTAATTTTGTGTAAGCGCCAATTTTCTTAATGTGTTCGTCAGTGGCGGCTCTTAATGTAAATTTTTAGAAGGTTCAGAGGTAAAAATCTGTGTACACGAGGCATGAGGCGTAGGGGGTGCGGGGGACGGTAGCCACGCGTCTCCGACGAAAATTTTTCAGGAATTTCAAGGTCATTGTGTTTTTTAGGTCTGCTGCGCCCCTGTGACCAGCCCCTAGCTACGACGCTGGCGTCGGTAATAGGTAATGAAAATTAGGTACAACAGGACCTAAAGTGAATATTACATCCTGCTGCTATCGCCGACTGTCTGTATATACAATATTTATTGCCACGTTGCTACGTTTCCAGCAATAAACCTCATCATCGGTTGGAAATACAGTATAATATAGTAGATTCCCAGTAATCCGAGTCGCGAGTATCCGAGCCCAATTTCATTAAAAAATTTTCCCGTTTCATTCTAAATTGGTTGTTCAAAATTTTTCCATGTTTTGAAATTACCTCAAAAGTTGTCCGTATTATGCAAAGTTGCGATTCAAACTGCTGTTTTTGCAAGTTTGAATCTGTATTATATTTGATCATGGTTTGTTGAGTAATGATTCCTTACAGTCTCGATAAATCTTTATTGACCCGATTTTTTGGTAGGTATCTAGAATTTAAGGCAGTTATTGATTTTTTATAATAATATAACATAGTATATTCAAAGTTTACTAAATTACTATAAGTAAACTTTGGTATATTATAGAGTTCATTTGGCGAATACTAGGGCGCCAGAAATTTTGGTAACCGTTTTCCAGATCATACGAAATCAGATCCCTTAAAATATCTGGGAAGGAACCGGTTGAATAATGTGCAGGTTTACAACCTGATGTTTTTGGGAGGCAGTTATGAAAAACACGTACTGCAATCATATTTGTAATATTGTTTAGAAATGGTACCATATATGTATAAATTAAGTTTTAATTCTTTGCCACAGACGCATTTTCATTTTGTTTCATCTTAAACAAATGATTGTATAACATACGGTGCCAAATTGTTTTAAAAATATATATTTATATCAGCCATACATGGAAATGTTGTTTATATACATATTTTAAATTGAACATTTTATTTTTATTATTATTTTTTCCTACGAGCTAGTGGGAAATTGTCATTATAAAAGCAGGAAATGCCATTTTTCGCATATTCGTAGAAGAAATAAATTTTCCAATATTAGAAATCGAATTTACTTATAGGTAACTTTTGTATTGACGGAAATAACACATTTTATTATTATTATCATATCATTATTTTTATTGGTGCACTCATGTTTAAGGGACAGATTCTCAGACAGATTATTCTTTATTTATATTTAATGCTTCTTTTTGGGTGGGGCAATGAGAAGGGGGAAACTTTTGCAGCATATTAAAACGATATTACTATGCACCATAACTATGTAATCCACTTAGGGAAATTACACCAATGAAAGTTGAATGCACTGCCTTCCTCTTGCTGTAGTGGATTATCTCCAACCCTCAAGATATTAAAATACATGCAACGTTGAGAAATATGTGTGTAGAAGTGGTATTTAACTAATTAATTATTATTGATAATAAAACTACGAAGCACTCTATGCATATAATAACATGATTAGTGGCTGCGAAAAAAGTATATTTATTTAATTCGACAACTTGTAAAAGAACAGTTTGTAGTTAATGAAAATTAGGAAAATGTGATGACAAACTAATTAAATTCCAAATAAACAAAATTTAATTTAAGGTGTCGCGTCGGTTCTAAAAACGCTAAAAATAATTCTTATCTGTTTGAAAAACTGTTTAGAAAAGTTGCTAAATAATATGTTGCATAAGAAATCAAGAAGAAATCAGGAAATCGATATTTTTTTAAACAAAGTTTTATTGCGCGATTGTACTACTATTGGCTAACAGGAAAACTTAGATATCTACGAGGATATCTAAATAGTATAACAAGTGATAGATTATTCAAAAAATAGTACAAAATAAATTAAATGAATTGATTAAAAAACAAAATATAATTTTACTTTAAATCAAAAGTTGAAGAAAATAAAAATTGTTCAGAAAACTTTTGGAAAAAATTTTTTTAAATAAAAACAAAATTCCGTTTACCTTCTATGAAAAATACTTCTGATTATACTCGTGGGTAAAGTCGACCACATCTTTATTGTGCACACAAAAAACGCCGGAATCTTTGAACTTCGTATCAGCAACAAACGCGCCGACGTTTTTTTCGTGCATTATAAAGATGTGGTCGACCATACCATAACTGAAAATCATGGTGAAATGATTGTCAGTTCTACCAAAGTTTACTAAATACTATAAGTTACCTCACTCCTTCTCGGCACTTTCATATTTGAACATCAAAGGCATACCGCGAACTCGTGTTGTTATCATATTAAAGCGACACGGATACCGGGTGTATTAGCAACGTTTAAAAACGCAGTCAGCGCATGAAGTCATGTACTATCGTGGCCGATAAAAAGTAATCGATTTTTTATCAAGTAGTATGTTTTTTGCGAAAAATTTTCCTTTGTAAATGGGAGTGTTTACATCAGTTATGTCAATTAAATTATTTTGACAAGAAATCATTGGTGGGGTCGTATTTATTTTAAAAAAACTAATAAGAAATAAGTTGTTAATATTTTTTAATTATAAGAAAACAATTAATTAGTATGGTTTTGAGAGAAGCAGAAAAAAGCTACATCATCACCACACTTGGAGAAGGGTGGTCTTAACAACGCATGGCAAGTCAAATTAATTGCAACAAAGGCTCAATTCAAAAACTAAACAAAAAGACAGACCTTCCGCTATTATTTGTTTTGTACAAATATTCTTCATCAAACTTATGACCCCTGGGACGGTAAACTCGCAGTTGATCATTGTAGCAGGACTGAAATATCTTTTCGTCGGAAAGACCACTCTCTCCCAGTAACGATCTTATTCATTAATAAAAGTATTTGCAAACTGCATTCTTGCCTCTTTATTATCATCTGTTAGTCGGTGTTTTTTAGCACTGGCACAGTTAAATAGACCTTGCTCTCGCAACCGTTTTCTTGCTGTCCTAACAGACGCTGGGAAGTTGGTTTGCACTTTGGCTTCAATAGAATTAGAAAATGGGTTTAAATTCACATAGTTAACCAGGGTATTGTCGTTTTCTAGATAACTCTTTCTTGGCCGCCCAGAACCCACTGCCCTGCTCAGATCATGAGTGTCTTTCCACTTTTTGTTTAGTTTTTGAATCGTGCTTTTGCTGCAATTAATTTCACTTGCTATTCTCGTTGTTGAGACCACCCTTCTCCAAGTTTGGCGATGTAGCCTTTTTCTTCGTCACTCAAAACATGATAAGGCATGATTATTATAATACAAAATTTATTTTTGCTTAATATGCCAATGACGTTGACACTAATAAAAAAAATATTGGGATTGATGCGACACTGAATAGAATCATAATTACAACGGGAAAATCAGTCGATTACCTTTTTTCGGCCACGATAGTACCTAGGTCACAGAAATCATTCGTAGAGTGAACGAGTGCCACTGTGTACGTGCCCTGGGTAGCTTTTACCGAGGACGTGGGGGTCTAGAGGTAATTTAGTAAACTTTGGTAGAACCAAAGTTTACTAAATACTATAAGTTACCTCACTCAATGAAAGGCACGAATCCGCCTGCCCCACTTCTCGGCTCGCCTACCCCTACCTCTTGACCCATGCGTCCTCTCTAGCATGTACACAGTGGCACTCGTTCACTCTACGAATGATTTCTGTGACCTAGGTACATGACATAGTGCGGTGACTGCGTTTTTAAACGTTGCTAATACACCCGGTATCCGTATCGCTTTATGATAACAACATGTGTTCGCGGTACGCCTTTGATGTCGAAATATGAAAGTTGCCGCGAAGGAGTGAGGTAACTTTTAGTATTTAGTAAACTTTGGTTCTACTAAATTGTCATTTTTGTAGATTCTTTTCTAACATGGGATGAACAAAACATATTAAAAACAATTTACGAGCTGTTCTATTTAGTCCAAGCAAATAGGTAGGTTGAGTCACAAAAATGTGACCGAAGGATAATCTCTTCGGGAAAACTTTGTATTGGGTTAGTTGAAAAAAATGTACCTACCACTATTATTCCCACCCTTGAGTTGCCAAGGGCAAAAAAAAGTTTATTTTTGCGTATAATTCGAGCTCTTTAAAAAATGTGACGTCACTGATTACATTTTAAAAACGCTCCATTGATAGTTTCACATTTCATTTTTAACAAAAATGTTATCTTTCATTTTTTTCATATCTCTCATAGTTTAGGCACAAATTGCAACTATTATAGCGACAAAAATTGTACAAATCGACAGTATAACCACGATTAAACAGTGTCTTGACATTTAAAATTTATAATAATTGTTCAGCTGTGAGAGATACGAAAAAAAAACACAAAAGATACCATTTTTGTTTAAAATGAAATGAAGAACTTATTAATGGTATGTTTTTAAAATTTAATCATTAGCGTCACATATTTTCTTACTTAAGGCCACAGGCATACCCTGCATCTACGCCACTGGTTATAGTTGAAATGCCATCTTTCGGTAAAGGATGTCGTATCCGAAGTTCATGCAGTACCAAAAATTTTTCGGTGATAACTGTAATAAATAATAAATACACCACATGTAATTACGACCCCCTTTATCCTAGAAAGTTCTAGAAGAGCCTTGTGCGGGAGGGCGCTACACATTTAAAGACCAGGGACACACATCCAATATCCGTGTATAATGGAAAAATCCCTCTCACAGTATTTTTAATTGCCACGACCGGGATTCGAACCCGGGACTTTTGGGTGAGAAGCAGGTACGCTACCATCTCGACCATCAGTCATTAGTCGTTTTTTGGCGTTGACCAGGTCAAGAGATTTCGGTCATTATTGGTCAATGTCTGGTCAACTACACTTTCGGTTTGGTTTTGGTCATATGACCAAAGCGCGAAAATGTATGATTTGTGATTTTCGGTCTTCCTTAACCTCACATTTTCTGTACGAAAATTAACCTTGCAGAGTACTTTTCTAATGTGACCTATTTGTTTACAAGAATTGACATTGATAATGGAATAATTTTAGATTACCTACCTTTTTCTTCATAAATTCTTTTATATCTATGGATCATCTATCACTTTTGTATATTTTGTTATTTTCATCCAGTAGACTAATTTCTCTCATTTTAGACAATTTTCTAACCCTTTATACCTATATATGTATATAAATTTTTACACTCTCTGCCATACAGAAGATAAGAGTAACCTAAAAGCAGTGACACTAGTGACAGCACGAC
The DNA here is from genome assembly GCA_963680705.1 of Rhagium mordax. Taxonomy (NCBI): domain Eukaryota; kingdom Metazoa; phylum Arthropoda; class Insecta; order Coleoptera; family Cerambycidae; genus Rhagium; species Rhagium mordax. Next base: position 18,365,341 of record OY796662.1, read on the forward strand.
AGCAGCGTTTTGACCAAATGCTTCAACAAGCTCCAGAGCTTGTTCAATCAATTCATGACCAGCTTGAAAAAATGATACCTTTGAAGAGGCTACAAAACTTTTGACCAAAACGCTAAAACATACATATATTTGACCAAGATCGTTGGTCATATGACCTGGTCAACGCTAAAAAACGATTACTGACTTCATTCGCTAAAAAGCTATGAAATAAAACATCTTTTTTTTGAAAAGTTTTAAAGTACTTCTTTTCCTTGTTTTTGTTCCTAGAATGCGCCTACGTGATTGTGACATAACGATAGCGTAACCCCCTGTTACTACAACAACATTGGGGTCGAGTTTAAAAAAAAAAACTATTAACGATTTTTTTATAGACATTTTGATTATAGATTCGTATTCAGCGTCATCAAGACCCTTTATACAAAGTTTAACCTCGGTGTAACGAAAATATTTCACGACTTTCCGAGATAATATGAGCTCGCATTTATTTTTAAGTAAAATATTAAAAACTCAAAAACTGTTTTTCCTTGAGCCCGTTGAAATGTGTCATTAATAAATGATAACTATCTACTATCTTACATCTATACCGGGTGCCACAGGATACTGGCTCACCCCTATATTTCCTTTATTTTTTAACTTATCCATTTGAAATTTGGGGGGCATAAACTACCTTTTAAAATGTATTTTTGCACATTACAAACACTATGGTACCACTTCCGGTTTATCCGGAAATTACCTCAACTTTCGATTTTCAAATGGAACAGCTTGTATATTTTTACATATTTGGATGCAGGGCAACATTCTGCATACATCATGTAAGTTTCGCGAATTTTTGAGCCGATGTTCAATTTTTTCAAGCATTTTAAAAAATCCGTCTAGAGTGCTTTGGAATTCCAGAATTCGTTATACGGTAGGTAAACTTCAAAGGAAAAATATAATTTTTCTTTTCGTTTCACTAACAACTGTTTGCGAAGCCTCCAAAGTTGAACATATCACTTTTTTATCGAAAACTTTTTTTTTTTCAAATGGGAAGGTGGTGGCTCATAGTGTTTGAAAAATTGTAATTTTCTTTCTGATTTCATTGATATCTATTTCATATCTGTGCTATTTATTTTCAATTTTATTTCATTCGTTTAAAAGTATAAAATCCACTTTCAAAATAAATTTTATTGAACCTTAACATAGTTACCTTTGCACTACGAATTGATACATTATAAAACAAAACAATGATGACATTTTTAAACAGTTGTTTTAGTGAAACGAAAAGAAAAATTATATTTTTCCATTGAAGTTTACCTACCGTGTAATGCCGGGTCCACACCGCCGTGAACAGTGTTAGCTAACACGTTGCTAGGTAACACATTGTTTGCGAACAGTGTTTGCGGACAATTGTTATTAAAAAATGTTTGTTAACATGTGATGTCCACACCATATTTTATGTTAGTTCATTTTGGAGAGTTTGCCGAGAAAATGTAGTCAGTACAAAATGTCAAGCAGCCAACAGAGACTTCATTTTAGTCTCAACTTCTTCCGCAGTTAATCCCAAGTTATTTGCAATATCATGCCACGCGTCCTTCTTCTTTATAATATTTTTATATTCAACAATCCGTACATTCCATAAGCACTGATGGTTTTCAAATTCTTTTATTAAATCAATGCATTTTTGTGTATTCCACTCCATCATACAATCCACCATATGCACAGTCACACTAAAAATGCAACTAAACAAAGACAAAGAAATAAACACAGGGCAAAAAGAAATCGTCGGGTCCGTAATAACATTTTTTTCCTTTGAAGTTACCGACATCTCGGCGAACATCGATTTTTGTTAGCGAACACTGTTATTAGAATACAAATGTTAGTAAAAAACGTTATTACAGGTCTGTCTTCACTAACAATGTTAACTAACATTGTTAGCGAACACTGTTAGCTAACAATGTTCACGGCGGTGTGGACCCGGCATAACGAATTTTGGAATTCCAAAGCACTCTAGACGGATTTCTTAAAATGCTTGAAAAAATTGAACATGGGCTCAAAAATTCGCGAAACTTACATGGTGTATGCAGAATGTTGCCCTGCATCCAAATATGTAAAAATATACAGGGTGTTCCATTTGAAAATCGAAAGTTGAGGTAATTTCTGGATAAACCCGAAGTGGTACCATAGTGTTTGTAATGTGCAGAAATACATTTTAAACGGTAGTTTATGCCCTCCAAATTTCAAATGGATAAGTTAAAAAATAAACGAAATATAGGGGCGAGCCAGTATCCTGTGGCACCCGGTATATGTATATAGCAACAAAAGACCAATAAAGATCTAATCTAATCTAATCTATAATAACGAGAAATTTGTAACAAATAAAACTGAAGAACATGAAAAATTATTACTCTAAGCCAATTAAAAATTTTGTTCAAACTTGGTGTAAGGGGGTTTTTGATGATGCTGAATACGAATCTAAAATAAAAATTTTAAAATCGACCCCAATTTCCCCCACAAGGTCGCACGCCAATGAGCAATATCAAAGTTTATTGCAATACAATAAAGGTAAGTAACTATACAGGGTCTGCCGAAAAATTATATTTGTTTAAAAATGGTAACAAACACTCGCGCGTGCGTGCTTGTATTATAGTAACTTCTCATTCTCTACATTATTTGATAAATTCAATTTCAACAATTACAAATTTTTAACTTGTGAACATCTTAACAGCAAAGTTCATAGGTCAGTGTTTTCTATTTATATACAGTTATTTAGCAGACAGATAAAATAAAGCAAAATAAGACGTTAATAGAAGTTTTGTTATGTCTTTTACAATTTTATGGTTAATATTTAAATATATAATCTGCGATCTATACTTTAAAGTTATTTTTTTACTATAAATGTCCATGTAATATACTGCGAATAAATCCCACTTGAAAATTATCAGTGAAATATTGTCGAAAATTATTGTTTACATTTTTTTTTATTTTTTTTGTTTATTTTTTAGATTTTTAACAAATGTTATTTGTAGGCATTTGAAAAAAAAATCCCAAAAAAGAAAAACTCGCTTAAATTTTAGAGAAATAATAGTGAAATTAAAAGTTATTCATCTACTCATCATCAAAAAATATAATTTCAGGAGTTTCTTGCTCTTCCGTGGAAAACTAGAGTTGAAAAAAAATTGTACATATAACTTTTGAATGTCTTAAATGTAAGAGAGTAAAGGTGATATACAGTGTGTCTCATTTAAATTGAGGACATTAGAGCAGCATCAAATTTAAGTAATCTAAATCAAAGGAGGAAACGTGATCATGTTCTCGTAGCATATGATGTGCTTTGTTCGTTAGTTTCTACTTAATAAATCTATGATTACCAGTAAAGTTAAAGTATAATAAAAAGATCAATTATCTATCAACGTAGATATTCATATCATTTTAATTAAGATTTTTTAAAGATAGGTGATAGGAAGGAGCCCATCCTACAAAAACAATTTAGATAGGCGAAACCTTTAAAACACACCTGTAAAACGTGTTCACTTAAAATTTATAGATGAAACCAGAATAATATTAAAAACATAATCAGTTATTATTCATAACAAAATTTACAACTGGGAATGGGCGCAGCTCTGTCTTAACCGTATTTGTTTTCAATACGAGAATGCAAGAAATAATTTGAATGAACCTTTTAAAAACTCTTTTATTATTACAAAGGATCTCGTTAAGAAATTATTATTGGCGAAAAAATTAAAGCTTATGAATCATTATGTCCGAATAATAAAAAAAAATAGTACGGTCCCATTTAAAAATTTTCCATAGCACCCCTACGGAAATGAAAATGAAAATTAAATTCCGTTTTTTGAGAAAAACCTAAAAATAGTCGTATCTATCAGTAATTTAAATAACTATTTTATTGTTTACAGACAAGCTTACTAACTTGCTAATAATTTCCATAGCCTACTTAGTAATTTTCTTACATCGCATTCATCTGACGTGGCCATTTTGTACAAAATAAAAAATCGTTTGTATCTCACTTATTTTTTGGAATTTTTGAAATTCGAAAAACTGCTGCAATTAGCATTTCATGTTTTATAAAACACCACAAAAAAAACACGGTCATTCCATTTAAGAAAAAAAAGTTGATGTCACTTCAACCGGAAGTGATATTTTCGTTCCTGTTAGTCTAAAAATAGCCCACTTTTGTCTTATTCACGTATACCAAAAACGAAATTTTTAAATTCAAAAACAACTCAAATATTTGGGGGCGTACATTGACTCGTGGCCACCCGGTATATCCTTCGGAGGGGAAGTAGAGCAGTCGGTCCCTTATAAGATAGGTGACTCACCCTGTATATACTAGCTCTACAGGCCCTGTTGGTCCATGGCTTCCACAATTTTCCTCCACTCTTTCCGGTTTGCTGCCTTTTTTCCATTTTTGAATACCTCTCACCCTTAGATTATTCTCCACTGCTTCTAGCCGGTTTTTCCTCGGCCTGCCTCTCTTTCTCTTGACTCCAGCCCTATTTTGTATTAATAATTTTGGTATCCGGTCAGTGGGTAATCTGTGTAAGTGGCCTAACCACCTTAATCTCTGTTTTTTTACTATTGTCTTAATTGCCTCGCCATTCATTCTTTCAGCTCATCATTTGTTCTTCTCCATGCCCCATCTACTCTGATTCCTCCGCATATTGTCCTTAACATTTTTCGCTCCCATATCTCTAGTTTCGTTTCACAGCTTTTTGTCAGCACCCAAGTTTCAGATCCATGAAGGACCGGAGGTCTTATGACCGTTTGATATAACTTTATCTTTGCCGCTCTTGTCATATACTTAGATTTTATCAATTCCATCAGTACATCCTTTCGTTATCCTATTTTGTATTTCTTCAAGTTCTTCACTCCGTTCCGTTATTATTACTAAGTAGTTAAAACGTTCTACCTTCTGCATATTGTATTCCTCGTTTGTTAATGTTTTTAATTTAAGTTGTTTTCCACTCCAGTTCCATATATTTAGTTTTGTCTTCATTTATGACCAATCTGTACTTCTTTACCGCACCTTCCAACCTCTTGAATCTAGTTTGAGGTTCGCTTGATCTTGTTGCTAGTAAAATGGCATCAGCATACGCAACATACTGATGCCTTTGATTGTAAATTAACCCCTCTGTTCTTATGTGGCTTTCTCTAATAGTCCTCTCCAGTACAAAGTTAAAAAGTGTTGTAGTGGGTCTCTTTGTCTCAATCCTCGGCTTACGTTAAATGGCGTTCAGCTATCCAAAGCTATTTTGCATTCTGTGTTCTCCAATGTTATTTCTATTAATGTCTTGATCTTTCTCGGTATTCCCAATATGTTTAAAGTTTCAAAAAGTTTCACAACGACAAATTTACAGTGAAAAACTAACCAATGGTATACCTGTTGCTCCTAGAGCCGCCTTGGTATTCAATTCTCCTATTTTGTCTTCCTCCCATCACCCTTATAAGTATCGCCAGCACTGTGTAAATAACATCCTGCAAGGCTATACCTCTGTAGTTGCATTTGTGTGAAGTTAGCGACGAATTTCCAGCGACGAATTACGAATTCTGGAAGCCCGAGTAAATTTGGCAACCTCGCAGCATCTTCAGCGACGATTATGTCTCGGGGTGATATACCCGTCGCTGAAAGCGTATTTTACTACATACTTGCTTCCATGATTGAATTATTGAATAGCAACCGATTTTAACCATCAACATTAACATAATTTTAAGTTTTAATATCTAGCCCAAAAATTAAAATTACAGTAAAAACCTTACAACATGTGTTTCTTGAGGAAACGATATTTGGATGAAATAACGTATTCTGCCATAATTAAAGCGTTATAGGTATGCAAAATTACTTGCAAAAGTATATTATGGGAGCGACGGAATAATATAATATAATTGAAAAATTTTAAATAACGTAATAACCGCGCGATAGAAGTAAACGATATTCGGAAGAAAAATGATGTATTCTAGCACAATCATAACTGTATACGCCAAATTACTTGCAAACTTATATTATGAGAGGGACGAAATATTTCCTCCCCCTATGAAAAATATTAAATAACCCAGAAACCGTACGATAAAAATAAACGATATTCGGAAGAAAAATAATACATTCTAGCACAATCATAACTGTATACGCCAAATTACTTGCAAACTTATATTATGAGAGGGACGAAATATTTCCTCCCCCTATAAATAACAGAAAACCGTACGATAAAAATAAACGATATTCGGAAGAAAAATAATACATTATAGCACAATCATAACTGTATACGCCAAATTACTTGCAAACTTATATTATGAGAGGGACGAAATATTTCCTCCCCCTATGAAAAATATTAAATAACCAAAAAACCGTACGATAAAAATAAACGATATTCGGAAGAAAAATAATACATTCTAGCACAATCATAACAGTATACGCCAAATTACTTGCAAACTTATATTATGAGAGGGACGAAATATTTCCTCCCCCTATGAAAAATATTAAATAACCAAAAAACCGTACAACAAAAATTAACGATATTCGGAAGAAAAATAATACATTCTACCACAATCATAACAGTGTATACACCAAATTACTTGCAAACTTATATTATGAGAGGGACGAAAAACTTCCTCCCCCTATGAAAAATATTAAATAACCAAAAAGCCGTACGACAAAAATAAACGATATTCGGAAAAATAATAATACATTCTAGCACAATCATAACTGTATACGCCAAATTACTTGCAAACTTATATTATGAGAGGGACGAAATATTTCCTCCCCCTATGAAAAATATTAAATAACCAAAAAACCGTACGATAAAAATAAACGATATTCGGAAGAAAAATAATACATTCTAGCACAATCATAACTGTATACGCCAAATTACTTGCAAACTTATATTATGAGAGGGACGAAATATTTTCTCCCCGTATAAAAAATAATAAATAACAGAAAAACCGCACGATAAAAATTACCGATATTCGGAAGAAAAATAATACATTCTAGCACAATCATAACTGTATACGCCAAATTACTTGCAAACTTATATTATGAGAGGGACGAAATATTTCCTCCCCCTATGAAAAATATTAAATAACCAAAAAACCGTACGATAAAAATAAACGATATTCGGAAGAAAAATAATACATTCTAGCACAATCATAACTGTATACGCCAAATTACTTGCAAACTTATATTATGAGAGGGACGAAATATTTTCTCCCCCTATAAAAAATAATAAATAACAGAAAAACCGCACGATAAAAATTACCGATATTCGGAAGAAAAATAATACATTCTAGCACAATCATAACTGTATACGCCAAATTACTTGCAAACTTATATTATGAGAGGGACGAAATATTTCTTCCCCCTATGAAAAATATTAAATAACCAAAAAATCGTACGATAAAAATAAACGATATTCGGAAGAAAAATAATACATTCTAGCACAATCATAACTGTATACGCCAAATTACTTGCAAACTTATATTATGAGAGGGACGAAATATTTTCTCCCCCTATAAAAAATAATAAATAACAGAAAAACCGCACGATAAAAATTACCGATATTCGGAAGAAAAATAATACATTCTAGCACAATCATAACTGTATACGCCAAATTACTTGCAAACTTATATTATGAGAGGGACGAAATATTTCTGCCCCCTATGAAAAATATTAAATAACCAAAAAATCGTACGACAAAAATAAACGATATTCGGAAGAAAAATAATACATTCTAGCACAATCATAACTGTATACACCAAATTACTTGCAAACTTATATTATGAGAGGGACGAAATATTTCCTCCCCCTATGAAAAATAATAAATAACAGAAAAACCGTACGATAAAAATAAACGATATTCGGAAGAAAAATAATACATTCTAGCACAATCATAACTGTATACGCCAAATTACTTGCAAACTTATATTATGAGAGGGACGAAATATTTCCTCCCCCTATGAAAAATATTAAATAACCAAAAAATCGTACGACAAAAATAAACGATATTCGGAAGAAAAATAATACATTCTAGCACAATCATAACTGTATACACCAAATTACTTGCAAACTTATATTATGAGAGGGACGAAATATTTCCTCCCCCTATGAAAAATAATAAATAACAGAAAAACCGTACGATAAAAATAAACGATATTCGGAAGAAAAATAATACATTCTAGCACAATCATAACTGTATACGCCAAATTACTTGCAAACTTATATTATGAGAGGGACGAAATATTTTCTCCCCCTATAAAAAATAATAAATAACAGAAAAACCGCACGATAAAAATTACCGATATTCGGAAGAAAAATAATACATTCTAGCACAATCATAACTGTATACGCCAAATTACTTGCAAACTTATATTATGAGAGGGACGAAATATTTCTGCCCCCTATGAAAAATATTAAATAACCAAAAAACCGTACGATAAAAATAAACGATATTCGGAAGAAAAATAATACATTCTAGCACAATCATAACTGTATACGCCAAATTACTTGCAAACTTATATTATGAGAGGGACGAAATATTTTCTCCCCCTATAAAAAATAATAAATAACAGAAAAACCGCACGATAAAAATTACCGATATTCGGAAGAAAAATAATACATTCTAGCACAATCATAACTGTATACGCCAAATTACTTGCAAACTTATATTATGAGAGGGACGAAATATTTCTGCCCCCTATGAAAAATATTAAATAACCAAAAAATCGTACGACAAAAATAAACGATATTCGGAAGAAAAATAATACATTCTAGCACAATCATAACTGTATACACCAAATTACTTGCAAACTTATATTATGAGAGGGACGAAATATTTCTTCCCCCTATGAAAAATATTAAATAACCAAAAAACCGCACAACAAAAATTAACGATATTCGGAAGAAAAATAATACATTCTAGCACAATCATAACTGTATACGCCAAATTACTTGCAAACTTATATTATGAGAGGGACGAAATATTTCCTCCCCCTATGAAAAATATTAAATAACCAAAAAATCGTACTACAAAAATAAACGATATTCGGAAGAAAAATAATACATTCTACCACAATCATAACAGTGTATACACCAAATTACTTGCAAACTTATATTATGAGAGGGACGAAAAACTTCCTCCCCCTATGAAAAATATTAAATAACCAAAAAGCCGTACGACAAAAATAAACGATATTCGGAAAAATAATAATACATTCTAGCACAATCATAACTGTATACGCCAAATTACTTGCAAACTTATATTATGAGAGGGACGAAATATTTCCTCCCCCTATGAAAAATAATAAATAACAGAAAAACCGTACGATAAAAATAAACGATATTCGGAAGAAAAATAATACATTCTAGCACAATCATAACTGTATACGCCAAATTACTTGCAAACTTATATTATGAGAGGGACGAAATATTTCCTCCCCCTATGAAAAATAATAAATAACAGAAAAACCGTACGATAAAAATAAACGATATTCGGAAGAAAAATAATACATTCTAGCACAATCATAACTGTATACGCCAAATTACTTGCAAACTTATATTATGAGAGGGACGAAATATTTCTTCCCCCTATGAAAAATATTAAATAACCAAAAAATCGTACGACAAAAATAAACGATATTCGGAAGAAAAATAATACATTCTAGCACAATCATAACTGTATACACCAAATTACTTGCAAACTTATATTATGAGAGGGACGAAATATTTCTTCCCCCTATGAAAAATATTAAATAACCAAAAAACCGCACAACAAAAATTAACGATATTCGGAAGAAAAATAATACATTCTAGCACAATCATAACTGTATACGCCAAATTACTTGCAAACTTATATTATGAGAGGGACGGAATATTTCCTCCCCCTATGAAAAATATTAAATAACCAAAAAATCGTACTACAAAAATAAACGATATTCGGAAGAAAAATAATACATTCTACCACAATCATAACTGTACACACGAAATTACTTGCAAACTTATATCATGAGAGGGACGAAATATTTCCTCCCCCTATGAAAAATATTAAATAACCAAAAAACCGTACGACAAAAATAAACGATATTCGGAAGAAAAATAATACATTCCAGCACAATCATAACAGTATACGCCAAATTACTTGCAAACTTATATTATGAGAGGGACGACATATTTCCTCCCCCTATGAAAAATATTAAATAACAAAAAAACCGTACGATAAAAATAAACGATATTCGGAAGAAAAATAATACATTCTAGCACAATCATAACAGTATACGCCAAATTACTTGCAAACTTATATTATGAGAGGGACGAAATATTTCCTCCCCCTATGAAAAATATTAAATAACAAAAAAACCGTACGATAAAAATAAACGATATTCGGAAGAAAAATAATACATTCTAGCACGATCATAACTGTATACGCCAAATTACTTGCAAACTTATATTATGAGAGGGACGAACTATTTCCTCCCCCTATGAAAAATAATAAATAACAGAAAAACCGTGCGATAAAAATTAACGATATTAGGAAGAAAAATAATACATTCTAGCACAATCATAACTGTACACACGAAATTACTCGCAAACTTATATTATGAGAGGGACGAAATATTTCCTCCCCCTATGAAAAATATTAAATAACAAAAAAACCGTACGATAAAAATAAACGATATTGGGAAGAAAAATAATACATTCTAGCACAATCATAACTGTATACGCCAAATTACTTGCAAACTTATATTATGAGAGGGACGAAATATTTCCTCCCCCTATGAAAAATATTAAATAACCAAAAAACCGTACAACAAAAATTAACGATATTCGGAAGAAAAATAATACATTCTACCACAATCATAACTGTATACACCAAATTACTTGCAAACTTATATTATGAGGGGGACGAAAAACTTCCTCCCCCTCTCCCCCTATGAAAAATATTAAATAACCAAAAAGCCGTACGACAAAAATAAACGATATTCGGAAGAAAAATAATACATTCTAGCACAATCATAACTGTATATGCCAAATTACTTGCAAACTTATATTATGAGAGGGACGAAATATTTCCTCCCCCTATGAAAAATATTCACTTTGACATTTAATTGTATCGAGTATTGTATCCAAGTAAGAAACTGCATGTTTCAAGAGCAAGATTAAACAAATGTTTTTAGTTTCCTAGTAGGGGGTCGAAAATCAGTTTCATGGCAGAATGACGTAATGCGTGAGAGTTCAGTGACTTCAGAACGATAGACGTCAAAATTACACTTTTTCGTTCACTCCTATTAAGCCTAAAATCAGAGCGTGACCGTGCAATTCACAATGTAGTTCTAAGTTACCCTCTACCTTGGATTTCTTACCAAACAGTCTCTCGGAAATTCGTTTGGAAATAGTATTTGAAGTTTTGGTGTTTTTGCAATTTTTTCAATTTTGTCAATGACTTGCAATTTGACAAATCATAGTGGTGGATTTAGGATCGGGGTTGCTCTGGCAGGTTGCCGATACCTGATTTGTACGTATTACGGAGTGTTAGAGGTTTGAGTACCATTACTTTAACATGAGGTAGATTAAGCAAAAGTAAACAAAAAATTATTACATGGGAATTTATCGCTGCGTTAGAAAAGTCACGCCCAACAATCTCCAAGACAACATAACATCGAAAAGCACGTCGAACAGCTTATTTCCTTTTGTCTCGTCGAAATATGTATAGCCGAAAACCATATATGTAACTTAAAATTTTGTCGTTTTTCGCAATTTACAAAGATAGCGGTGATTTGAAGGAAAATAAAATATATGTTCAACTCCTCTCTCAATGCCTGATCCAATGATATGTCACACGGTTACAGTACAGGCAAAATGTACCGAATTGCGAAATCTTTGTAACTCTATACTTATTATTTATGTAAAATTTGAGGGTGAATTTTTATTACATCCACATTTGTACGACGTATGTTAACTACGTGAAAACCAAATTTAGGCAAAATTTAGTAATCGTAGCCCCCGTAGAAAAGTTTTTGTCAAATGATATAAACGAAATCTGATTAATTTCAATGTTACCAAAAATTCTTTAAACCAAAGGATTGTTTGTAAAACAAGCTGTAGATGATGTGGATTCACCTATTGTTTAAATAGCAATTGAAATTTGTACTTAGTTGATGAGGACGTTGATCTCCTTGTTCTATTAATCGCTTTAACTCCAGAAGAAAAAGATATACTTTTCATAAGGCCACGAACAGGAAAAATTATATGGAAAATTCTTTCTTCGTCAGAAATCCAGAAATGACAAGAACGTATAAAAATAGTTATTTACATTACTAGATGCGAAAGGTTACTTTAAGGTGTGAGGTGATTTTTGAATGGTCGAGGCGAAGCCGAGACCTTTAAAAAAACACCGAATACTTAAAAGGGTTTTCGCATCGTGAAATGTATTATATTTTTTCTACCTACTATACCGAAAAATATTATGGGATTTACTAATTTAAAACTAATTATTTCATGAAATTAATTGACGTTTTTAATAAATTTTATAGTTTAGGAGGTTGCCTGTGAAAATTGTTTCCATGGCAACGAAATATTACACATTTTAATTTCTGGTGGTTTCAAACTAAAATAAATAAATAGATATGTTTTGTGGCGATATAAATGGGAATATTACTTGTGCCTTGTTTTACCCCAAGAAATCCAAAGCAAGGTATATGCAAACTTATGAAGCGTTTTTAAAATGGAGTAGGTAGGTACACGTGTCGACAAAAATGTTGGCGTACTTCCTAGAAAGACCTTTCTTTATTAATACAAAATTGTTTAGTTGTCTTAATTTGTTCAAATATAACGAATTAATTTCGTTTAAAATTTGTTTTTCTACTTTTCTGTCCTGGCCGCATAAGTTTTACTTTCGTAGATAGCAACGCCTTAGCTACCAGGTAACTCGAATGTTTACTTTCGTTATCGCGCGTGTTGCTAGGGTTACAAAGTTCATTTATATAGACGGTAGTAGAAAAATACAATTTTACTGACTCATGCCTTCAGTGGTTATGATACCACGTCTAGAATATTTCAGAAAGAAAAATTAAAAGTCATCAAACTTCTTCAGAAAGAAATGCAGTTGGTTAATGTAGTAAGAACTTTCAATGGCAAGAATTCAACCCCCTCACAAGTAAAATAGGCTGGTGAAACTCTTTTCCTACTTGTATACGGTGCAAGGAAAATCACAAATGTCTCACTCAACTCATACAGATTTAATCAATTCAAAAAATCGCTGCACAAACAAAAATCCAAGTTGGAATTATTACCACCAACTTCAGAGGCAGTCGCTTAATATTCATTACGAGTATTCTACAAAATTCAGAAATGGCTTGGCAATGAAAAAAATCCACAACAGTGGGGATAGAAGAAAATTAACGGCTCCTTACAAACTGTGACAACACTTTTTGTGCCAACAGCAGAATCAATATTGCAGCTTATCTCCTGCAACCGCAACAGAAAAGCAGATTGAAGATGCTCACAAATTTACGGAAATTGTCAAGGAGTGCGATGTCTAAATTCATACATGGATAAAATTATCGAGGATCTAAACGACGCAGAAGATTTAGATGCTATCGATTCCGATCTTCTTTAGATACAAAGTGTGTTTCAATCAATATATATAAAATTTTAAACAACTCGATAATCCTCACTTGTACAATGCTTATGTACTTTTTCATTTTGCAGAATATACTCACAGATAAACAAGCAGAAAATGAAGGAAACAAACGTAAAATTGGTAAAAAATTTTAATAAAAAAGTCAAAAATTAATATTTCTCTATAAATGAAAATATTTACTGGTTTTTATGATATATAGGTATGTTAAATATATAATTTTCGTGGGATGAATGTATGGTTTCATTATCGTCTGGTGAGGGGTTGTCTTTTTTATTCATTTTGTCATTTGAAAGATCAGATTTTTGAAAATTTCTCATGGTTTTCAATTGCCAATTTTTATTATGCATGTGAAAAACCTAGTTCATCCCACGATTTTTCAAGTAGGCAGCTCCGACACACCCCTTACGGTTCGGGACTCTTAAGTTTCTTGAAACAGGTATATATTTTTAAACGTATATATGTCAAGTTTCAACGAATTCACTATGTTCTTGTTCAGTTTGGACACTTTTCCTGTACTATTAGCTGCGTTTAATAGTTTGCGATTAATCGATATCGGTAGATTTGTAATTGTTAGGAATCATTTTTCTTCTTTTTCATTATGAGAATGTTTTTGTTAATAAATTAACTTTTTATTTTAATTTCTAAATAAAACTACTGATAATAAGATTTCACTTTTTGAAAATGTTTTGTTTTGTTTTGTGTACTTTGCAACAAATTTTCATTTTTATTACATCCGAAATATCACAAGATTTGCGTTCTACTTCGTCATTTCCAATGTCTCCTCCGGTTGCATCTTTGCGAAGGACTGTGAATTTTTTGAGGAAAAATCTGTTTCCCTGGACAGAGCCGACTGTTTTCAATATTCAATAAAAACGATATGACATATCTCTTTTATAGTTTCAGAATGCTTTTTGTATGGACTTTGGTCGTGCTTTTTCTGTCTGCTATAATTTGAGAAGTTTAAATCTTTTAAACGCGTAACACTTCTATACTTGACAATAATATCACCAGAAATATTATTCCAAAAGTTGTTTTTGTCTTTGTGACTCCTTAGCTGAATAAAATTCTGTTTTAATTGTGTTTGCAAAGTTTCGCCAAACATCAACATTCGTTTTACTTGTGGTGGAAATTTATGACCTCCTAATACCTACTCTTAATATACTTATTATTTTTCTTCACCGTTAATTTTTATCGTACGGTTTTTTTGTTATTTAATATTTTTCATAGGGGGAGAAAATATTTCGTCCCTCTCATAATATAAGTTTGCAAGTAATTTGGCGTTTACACTTATGATTGTGCTAGAATGTATTATTTTTCTTCCGAATATCGTTTATTTTTATCGTACGGTTTTTTGGTTATTTAATATTTTTCATAGGGGGAGGAAATATTTCGTCCCTCTCATAATATAAGTTTGCAAGTAATTTGGCGTATGCAGTTATGATTGTGCTAGAATGTATTATTTTTCTTCCGAATATCGTTTATTTTTGTCGTACGGCTTTTTTTCATAGGGGGAGGAAGTTTTTCGTCCCTCTCATAATATAAGTTTGCAAGTAATTTGGTGTATACAGTTATGATTGTGGTAGAATGTATTATTTTTCTTCCGAATATCGTTAATTTTTGTTGTACGGTTTTTTGGTTATTTAATATTTTTCATAGGGGGAGGAAATATTTCGTCCCTCTCATAATATAAGTTTGCAAGTAATTTGGCGTATACAGTTATGATTGTGCTAGAATGTATTATTTTTCTTCCGAATATCGTTTATTTTTGTCGTACGGCTTTTTTTCATAGGGGGAGGAAGTTTTTCGTCCCTCTCATAATATAAGTTTGCAAGTAATTTGGTGTATACAGTTATGATTGTGGTAGAATGTATTATTTTTCTTCCGAATATCGTTAATTTTTGTTGTACGGTTTTTTGGTTATTTAATATTTTTCATAGGGGGAGGAAATATTTCGTCCCTCTCATAATATAAGTTTGCAAGTAATTTGGCGTATGCAGTTATGATTGTGCTAGAATGTATTATTTTTCTTCCGAATATCGTTTATTTTTGTCGTACGGCTTTTTTTCATAGGGGGAGGAAGTTTTTCGTCCCTCTCATAATATAAGTTTGCAAGTAATTTGGTGTATACAGTTATGATTGTGGTAGAATGTATTATTTTTCTTCCGAATATCGTTAATTTTTGTTGTACGGTTTTTTGGTTATTTAATATTTTTCATAGGGGGAGGAAATATTTCGTCCCTCTCATAATATAAGTTTGCAAGTAATTTGGCGTATACAGTTATGATTGTGCTAGAATGTATTATTTTTCTTCCCAATATCGTTTATTTTTATCGTACGGTTTTTTTGTTATTTAATATTTTTCATAGGGGGGGGGAAATATTTCGTCCCTCTCATAATATAAGTTTGCAAGTAATTTCGTGTGTACAGTTATGATTGTGCTAGAATGTATTATTTTTCTTCCTAATATCGTTAATTTTTATCGCACGGTTTTTCTGTAATTTATTATTTTTCATAGGGGGAGGAAATAGTTCGTCCCTCTCATAATATAAGTTTGCAAGTAATTTGGCGTATACAGTTATGATTGTGCTAGAATGTATTATTTTTCTTCCGAATATCGTTTATTTTTATCGTACGGTTTTTTTGTTATTTAATATTATTCATAGGGGGAGGAAATATTTCGTCCCTCTCATAATATAAGTTTGCAAGTAATTTGGCGTATACTGTTATGATTGTGCTAGAATGTATTATTTTTCTTCCGCATATCGTTTATTTTTGTCGTACGATTTTTTTGTTATTTAATATTTTTCATAGGGGGAGGAAATATTTCGTCCCTCTCATAATATAAGTTTGCAAGTAATTTCGTGTGTACCGTTATGATTGTACTAGAATGTATTATTTTTCTTCCTAATATCGTTAATTTTTATCGCACGGTTTTTCTGTTATTTATTATTTTTCATAGGGGGAGGAAATAGTTCGTCGCTCTCATAATATAAGTTTGCAAGTAATTTGGCGTATACAGTTATGATTGTGCTAGAATGTATTATTTTTCTTCCGAATATCGTTTATTTTTATCGTACGGTTTTTTTGTTATTTAATATTTTTCATAGGGGGAGGAAATATTTCGTCCCTCTCATAATATAAGTTTGCAAGTAATTTGGCGTATACTGTTATGATTGTGCTAGAATGTATTATTTTTCTTCCGAATATCGTTTATTTTTGTCGTGCGGTTTTTTGGTTATTTAACATTTTTCATAGGGGGAGGAAATATTTCGTCCCTCTCATGATATAAGTTTGCAAGTAATTTCGTGTGTACAGTTATGATTGTGGTAGAATGTATTATTTTTCTTCCGAATATCGTTAATTTTTGTTGTACGGTTTTTTGGTTGGGAGGAAATATTTCGTCCCTCTCATAATATAAGTTTGCAAGTAAATTGGCGTATACAGTTATGATTGTGCTAGAATGTATTATTTTTCTTCCCAATATCGTTTATTTTTATCGTACGGTTTTTTTGTTATTTAATATTTTTCATAGGGGGAGGAAATATTTCGTCCCTCTCATAATATAAGTTTGCAAGTAATTTGGCGTTTACACTTATGATTGTGCTAGAATGTATTATTTTTCTTCCGCATATCGTTTATTTTTGTCGTACGATTTTTTTGTTATTTAATATTTTTCATAGGGGGAGGAAATATTTCGTCCCTCTCATAATATAAGTTTGCAAGTAATTTCGTGTGTACAGTTATGATTGTACTAGAATGTATTATTTTTCTTCCTAATATCGTTAATTTTTATCGCACGGTTTTTCTGTTATTTATTATTTTTCATAGGGGGAGGAAATAGTTCGTCGCTCTCATAATATAAGTTTGCAAGTAATTTGGCGTATACAGTTATGATTGTGCTAGAATGTATTATTTTTCTTCCTAATATCGTTTATTTTTATCGTACGGTTTTTTTGTTATTTAATATTTTTCATAGGGGGAGGAAATATTTCGTCCCTCTCATAATATAAGTTTGCAAGTAATTTGGCGTATACTATGGAACGCCGTTTTACTTTTTAATCAAAATATTAATAAAGTATCACATTATTCATGGAACATTTTATTGGAACAATTTAATATGTTTATTTACACATTTTATATGAATAAAAATATATATTTCATTTTTATGTTTGGTTTGAAACGTTTGGAATAAAATGTTTGATTTAAAATTATTAGCAAATTTATATACGAACAATTTCTCGCATTTTCTATAAGTTTTCTGAAAATTTTATTTGATTTAAATGTTTATAATTTAAATTGTTAAATTTAAAATTTTTGAGGAGAAATTTTATTACATTTTTACGTTCGTTTCAAACTGCGTTTATACAATAAATATTGTTGAATTAAAATGTTCTTTTATAATAATTGTTAAAATCATTTAGAGTTAATTAAAATTTATAATTTAAATTTCAATGATTGTTATATATATTTTTGTTTGTTTTAAATTGGTTAAACAAATATACCCTCTCATTAATAAACATATTTTAATTTTAGTTACATATATTTATTATGATCATTAAAAAACGTTTGTTAACAAGATTTGTACTTTAAATTTAAAAACCATATTAAGTTTAAAAGTAAAATGTTTTGTTGCATTATATGTTGTTACAGTTAATTGAAAAAATAAATTCATCTTGAATTATATTAACGAAGCATTAGAATATTTGCTATCTAAAGCTGAATTTTTAAGTTTGATCGAAAATTATTAACAAAAATTAAATGTTCCTCGAATTATTTTGTTTAATAGAATAGTTTCATTTAAAATTATTGACTTAATATTATGTTTGTTGAATTTTTACATGTGTATGTTTAAATTCATCCGGTGTTGAAATGATTGTTGAATTAAAATGTTTGTTGAATAAAATTGTTTGTTAAATAAAAATAATTGTTGAATACAAATGTTTGTTGAATAAAAATGATTGTTGAATAAAATTGTTTGTTGAATTAGAATGTCTCTTGAATTAAAATATTTGTTAAATTAAAATGATTGTTGAATAAAAATGATTGTTGCTTAAAAATGTTTGTTTTAAAATTATCAACAAACATTTAAATTGGGCGCTGCTGCATATAGCGGCTGTCTGAGGCACTAGGTATATAATTGTACTGTGTATATCGGGTTTCGATGATCTGTCTCACTCTTCCTTCATATTCTGTCTCGTTTGACCGTTAAATCTTAAAATCAAATCCATTCCATTCTGTGACATGCAAGCAAAGTGCAACGCAACAGGTGTCGTCCATCTTCTTAATGTTTTGTTAAGTAGATATTCTGTGGTTTTGTTGGTGTCCAGTCCAGATGAAAAGAGCAATAGAAAGTTAAGTAAGTATGCTATAAACACCATTTATCGTGTTACTATGAATTTATTATCTTCTTTAATAATTATAAGTATTATAAAGTATCTAATTTGTGCATCACAACAACGGCGACTTCCCGCGAAAAATGTCATTGCATCTGAGCAAAGTAGTGTAAAAATTTAGGTATTAATTACATATTCGATAATTTTCTACCGGTATCCCAGCCCATAGGCGGGACACTCTTGTAACCTTTGAATGGGTGAATGGATTTTTTTCAAATTTGGTAGAAATGCGAGATAACTGCGGGTAGATATAATTTTACATATTTGAATTCTCCCTGTCGAAATACGTATGGTTCAATCCTCGGATATTATTTTGATTCATAATTTTCTTTTTTATTTTAATTTTTAGTTTTAGTCATAGAAAGGTCGTCACTTACACAAAGTTGTTAAAAATCGATCTGCAAGCACCTGTTAATTATACCATTTCTTTCGTAATTTTAAAGATCTAATGAAATTACAGGTTGTCCCATAAGTTTCATTTAAAAAAAATTAGTTTTCATAGAAAAACTAAATTCGATCTACTTACTGACGAATAAGTCGTCTTTAATTTTAGTTTTTGAGGAGATACCTACAGGTGCTTGGAGACCGATTATTAACAATTTTGACTAAATCATGGCCTTGTACAACTAAAACTAAAAATTGGAATAAAAAAGAAAATTGTGAATTAAAATAATATCTGAGGGTTGAACCATATGTATATGTACCGGTAGAATCCAAATATGTAAAAATATGCCGGTTGGCCCATTTAAAAAGTTGAATTTACCTAGAACTGATTTTTTTTTAATAAATTTATTCTGGAATTACCTATGGCATAATATACAATCGTCGATACCCTAGATGAGGTTCGGACACCATAATATACATATAGGGCATTGACTCCCTTCACTTAACATAAAATCTTAAAATTTATTCAAGTTTGTTTATACTAAAACTAAAAATATTTAGTTTTAGGCTAAGATTAATAAGAATGGCCACAGGCAACGCAAATCGTTTACGGGGCCTAATTTCTGCTGCCGCTAATGCTGCAACATCAGATGATGATGCGGATGATTTCGATAGTATATTGAATAATACTAGAAGAAGTTTCCGACCTAATCAGAGACCGGTTAGAGGTAGAACACCCTCAACTTACATCACTAAGAAGACATTTCTTTTAAGAAGAGCCAATTCGGATTATTTTCCTATAAGATCTGAATGCGAATATCTAACCTCAGTTGGATTGGGTAAGTAGATTTCTTACTAAATAATTATTTTTAAAACGGTACCCATCATTGTTTGTATTAATTTCAATTTGCAGGGTATTCAAGTCAACCGTCAAGATATTGTTTGCAATGGACACAGGAACAAATAGAGACTTATGTGTGTTCACTTTATCCCGATGTTCCATTAGACTTGGTTGGAATAAAAATTGGAAAAATGGATCGTTCTAAGAAAATATGCATTTTAACCATCATAAATGGGGATTTTAAACAGCAGTTGGGCCAATCACAGGTGATCATAATTCCAAACAGAGATTTACCGTTAAGACCTGGCACCGGTTCAACACAAGCTTCATCTCTTAGAGCCTCTACTAGTACTATTCAGCAACACAGGACGCAGACTCCATTAACAGAACCCACTCCACCAGAGGTGTTATCCTTACCTATTGCTAGACCTTCAGTATCAGTCGATCCAATTGTTATGAATCGAGATACTACAGCTAATTATGTTGAATATCTAGGTAAGTTTTATATGTGTATACTGTGTGAGTAAGGTTTATTGACTATTATAATAAATAATAATTAAAAAGATCATTTGGTAGCTTAAAAGCTTTGCATATTAATATAAAAATGTTTCATACACAACCAAATATTTTAATCAGATTTGGACCATTCTGAAGATTTTCAATATGAGGGGATGAATTTAGGAAATAACAACAGTCTGATAAATCTTTCATTCGATTTTACTGCTGAAGAAGTAATTATAGAAATAGATCGAAATGATGTAGTCAACCAATTATTAGATATTTATGATAATGATAATTCGATTCTTCAAAAAACATTGAAAGTTCATTTCAGACATGAAGAAGGAGATGACTTTGGAGGTTTAACTAAAGAACTGTTTACAATTTTCTGGGAGGTTGGTATTGCATTTTTGATATCTAAATGTTTTGTTTACCCCTAAACTTGGTTTCATTGGGGTAGTAAATAACAGGAGATTACATGCATGTTTTTCAAGTACGATGAAAAACATTTATATGATAATTTGCTGCTACTGTGTGTTTTGTTAATTTGCAACAAATTAACAAAACATTGGCAAAACCCAAATAAAAAATTGCAATAAAAGAATAGTAGTATGTAATAGATATTACAGGTATTTCTTTGGAATAAAATGGATAAATTGATCTTGATAATTAACCATTAAAAAAATATATTATATCTATTCAAAGTTACATAAATAGACATCTTTAAAAAAATATAAAATTAATACATAATAAAATAGTCAACACTTACTGAATGAGATATTCGTTATTTGTGAACTGCCAGCCAATAAACATTCTTGTAAAATTTTAAAAAGTTTTTAAAAGTTTAAAAAAAAATCGCACACTTAGAACTCCACTTTAAATATTGATAATAATTAACTATATCTATGGTGAAGAGTATTCACGTTAATGGGATTTTCAACCAAAGATATAGATATGATCAAACTGTGCGAAAAAAACAAAATAAAATTAGCAATCAAAAATCATCTAGGTAATATACCTAATAAAAAGTAAAGGAATTTAAAACAGTACATAGTTTTGCATTTAACAATCAATTTAGGTGGACACATTGTAGTCCTGAGAAAGAAAATAAACATTTTCGAAACGTCGATCAAATGAGAATATAAGGTCTGTCTTTTATTTACATAATATCCAACTTTCCGAAGAAATACCTGCAAGTACATAATTTCGTGGATAAGAAATTACTTCAAAAAAGTGATAAATATTTTCTGTAAATTAAATAATAAAACCAAATCACATAGATCATTTTTAACCAAAAAAATTGTCGGCATAGTATTAGATAGGCATATTCAGAATAGAATTGATTTTTATTCAGAAACAAATATAAAAGAATTAGATACGTAATCATTTTTCTTATTCATTATGGACGATTTGCCTGCGAGGTCTTAATTAATTTGATTGTCACAAAATTAGATATTAATGTTCATAATTACAAAAAATTTAGTTTGCAGGGATGTAAGGATAAGTTTTTTTATGGTGAAACTATTTTGGTCCCTCACTTGGAACTTCATAGAAAAAACAAAGATATTAAAAAATTTAGAATATTAGGAAAGACCTTAACTCATATGATGATTTTAACAAAAACAATCCCAAATTTTATTGCTAGAACCACATATTTGCTCATTGGAAACACTGATTTTCAAGTTCCAAAAGAGATTATTAAAGAAGATTTTATGTTTTTTATAACATATGGTGAAAGAGAATTACTAAAAAAAGCAGAGTCAGCTTTTCACACTCTAGAATCATATGAACTAACATTACTAGAAGAATTTTTTACAACTAACAACTTCTTTGATAATCCGAAGAGGGAAGAAATTGCGGATCAAATTCAAACAATCGCAGATAACGTTATGGTTTCAAAACCAGTTGATTTCATAAAGGCCATCAAAGATGGTATACCATTACTTTTTGAAGATTTTTGGAGTACATTAACTGTTGACAAATTGAATGAAATTTTAATTGAACAATCACCGACTCCTAAAAAATTAATTCAATGCCTTGAAACTGAAAATGATGATCTAACGCCGAATCAGTCCTCAGTTTTCTATTATCTTAAAACATTTATTAGAAATTTAAATAGGGAGGAACTGTCCCACTTTTTATATTTTATTACAGGTTCTTGTAACATGCCGCAGAGTATTAAAATTTCATTCACTAATTTGAGTGGCACTTGCCGTCGACCGATTGTACATACTTGTTCTAATACATTGGAACTACCCACCACTTATACTGATTTTCAAGATTTCTCCCGTGAATTTAAAGCTATTTTAAATAATGATGTATCGTTCCAATATACTCAGATTTAAAAGTTTATTTCTATTTGCAGTATTGTGGGATTCCGGGTATACAGGATGCTTCTAAATCGTATGACAAAGTTTTAATAACAGATTTTAGGAATGAAAATAGGTTGACTAAACCAAATTTACCTATACTGGGTGCCACAAAGAAGTTGCTCACCCCCATAACTTTTTTATTTTCGAACATATCAAAATAAAACTAAGGGTCTAAGCCATTCAGATAACTGCATTTTTTGACATATGAAGTAATTTGATCCTACATTTTTGGATTCAGTATGAATTTTTGAACGTGTGGTGATTTTTGCAAGTTTCTGACCAGTTATATTTTTTATAGCAATTATAAATTTTTATTTAGACTGGAAGCCACCGCCGTCCCATTTTAAAAAAGCGAGTTACCTATTTCAAAAAAACTGAATTACTTGCATTAAAACCTCTACAAAATGGTTAATAATATACTATATGTATAAATATTTTTTCCCTACAAACTAAAATGACAAAATACGTATTTTTTTATTTCGTAGCAGTCAAGATCAAAATTTATAATTGCTATAAAAAGAATAACAACTCGTAAGAAATTTATAAAAATCACCACACATGTTCAAAGATTCATCCGAAGTCCAAAAATGTAATAATACAGGGTGAGTCTTAAGTGCACCATTATATTTAAACCACTGATTCTTGACATCAGTAGAAACCCATTGACACTTTTTTTATTTTTCCAATCCCACGTATAACATGGTTATCGATTTAAAAAAAAATTGGATGAAAATGTTTTGAAACTGCTGATTACTTAGAAAGCGTATCGCGTCACAAATGAATCATAATAATTAGGGAAATGGCAACGTTGCTTCTAACAGCGTTATTTCTGAGTTATCCAGTGACTATTAAAAAATCAGCCGAAAAAATTATTCGACAATCAAAATTTTTTTCTTGAAAATTTTTAACAGTGCCAATCGATTGTACTCGACGAAATATATTAAGGGTTAAAATATAATGGTGCACTTAGGACTCACCCTGTATACAGGGTCTTCCATTGAAAAATCAAAAGTTAGTATAATTTCCGGCGAAACCGGAAGTTGTATCAAATTTCTTCATATGTCAAAAAATTCACTTTTCTCAATGGCTAGACACCCTAGTTTCATTTTGATATGTTCAAAAATTATCTTCAGGTCCTTAGCTTTACTGTTTGCCGTCAAACTTTTTTATAGTTACGCCTATAGGTTATGAATACGTAGCATCCAAATATTGTATTGCTTTTTAATTGTTGCCATAGTTTTCGAGTTAAATATTTCACTTTATTTCACTTTTTCAGCATGCCAAATCGGTAAAAATAATAATAAATATATCTTATTTTTCCGAAATGGATTGAGATATTTTTATTTGTATCTTACCACAGGTTTAACAGCAATATTACATCACAGTGATGTCTTACAAGGAAAATACCAAAGGATTGCAAGCATGGGATGGGATACCGCATGTTCACCATGTTTGTGTCGCTGACCTTAATTTTTCAAACTTCACAGAACTGTTGCTATTGTTAGTTTATCTCTGTCCATTACGAAGAGATAAGAAGCATTTACTATTATTTTTACCGGTTTGAAATGCTGTAGTTCCAAAGAGGTGAAATATTTAACTCACAAGTTCCTATGGCAAAAACTAAAGAAGAATAATATATTTAAATAGTAGTTGTACGTATTCAAAAAAACATAACGTTTAAGAACATAGTGATAAAAAAGTATCAGGGGTGAACACTCCTGAAATACAAACTGTTCCGTAAAGTGAGGACCTGAAAATTTTCCAAAATATTTGTCGATTGGACAAATTACCGCTCACCAAATATTGAGATATTTCAACATGCGAATGAGATTTTGTATATAGGTAAATTTGGTTAAATTAACCCATTTTCGTCCCAAGAATCTGTCAATAAACTTTTGGCATACGATTTAGAAATATCCTGTATATGTAGGAAAGAATAAAATTAGAATATGCATATGTAAGATAGCAATAGATATAACAAACGCCACTGTTAGCTTGGCTGTGTGGTTGCCAGTATCTCTAAAACTAACGTATTTTTATCAAGGTCATATTTTGATATTCTAGTTAGTCATGACCTGGGATGATGTTGAATTTTGGGACACCCTGTAGATAGGTAACTTACGAAAATATAAATAAATGTACTAGTTTTAATATTAATCTTTTTATTTTGTGTATTTAAGTTGTCTAATAAAATGTTTGTATTTAGAAATGTAATGTTTGATTTTACAAGAGAAGTTTCTGAAATTCGCGATAAGGTTCATTTTCATACTACTTACTTAACGCAAATTTTAGTTTTTTGCATATGGTATTTGGTCTGAATTCGATGCATACATCGCAGAACTACATTTGAGATGTTGAAAGAGAAAGCAGAGTTTAGGCTATTGGCAATGTGGCTGCACAATAATTTATTGTATTAAAATTTGTCGGAAAATGAAAATCGCTGATTGCGTTCAAAATGTTAACTTTCGTGGAAGGCGCTGTAAGCTATAAGCATCAGAAAAACAGAATGGCAACTCCAACACAGAACTTAAAATAAGAGAAGGTTCTTTCAAGCCTAGCTACTTGCAAATATTGAACACCGCCATTTTTATATACTTGGAAGCGGGAATTTTTAAAAATAACGCAGTCGTAACGGAAAGTAGTTTTGAGTCGAGAATGTTATTGAAAGTATAACTAATATTTTACTGTAATTAGTTTTAAACGTGCCTTAAAAATAATATTAGGTAATAGGTAATAAACATTATTGTAAAAATAGTACCTATGCAACAAGTGTAACGTGAAATTTTTTCGGAAATGGAACTTTACATCAATATAATGGACTACATAAAATTAAATATGTAACCATATTTAACGTTTTTGAAATACGATATGATTATTATTATAGGCGATTATATGAAATTTTTACTTTAGGCACTACACAGCGTATGTAAAGTTAGTACTTTACGCACGGCAGTAGAATAAATACTTTATTATGATGTTGAAATAAAATAAACTTACTCAGTTCTTTTCTAATATGAATGACCGAAATGGAAAGGTTGTATAAGTACTTCTTAACTACGTTACAAAATTAATTTTTCAATAATAGTATATAGATGACTTTGGTAAATCCTTATAATTTCCGTTTGCTTGCAAATGTATTTCATGCCGATAAAAAGTTTTTTTTTTAAATAAATACGACCCCACCAATGATTTCTTGTCAAAATAATTTAATTGACATAACTGATGTAAAAACTCCCATTTACATAGGAAAATTTTTCGAGAAAACATACTACTTGATAAAAAATCGATTACTTTTTTTCGGCCGCGATAGTTATAAACAATGGTACTACCTACCCAAATTGAAACAGATTACAGCAAGTTGTCAAGAATAATATGTTAGGAACCTACCTACCACTAGTTTGATATGATTGTAAAACAATTCTTATTATTTTTAATAATGCAATCATTCCATTAAATATAATAAATATAATATTAAATAATGTCTTTCTGTTTTATGTTTTATTACCTTAAATATATATCCGAAGAAAATAATTTCTGTTTTTTAGGAAAATGGTAGGTATGGCAGTTAGGTACGCCAAGAAAAGTATACAAACAGCTGTTCCGGGGTGTCACAACTAACCTCAAAATTATGCATTTTCTAAGTTTTTGGAATAATATGTCGCTTTTATCAAAAAATTTCTGCTAGGTTCCTGTACTAAAACTAAAATCTTGTTCAGTGCATAATTATTAAAGTTTTAATTACCTTGATCTAATAAAATAAGATGCTTTTTGTTGGTTGGAAATCCAACCTATAATTAGCAGTCTATTTTTAATAATCTACAATATTGAAACTTTATATATATAAAAAAACCTACTATCTGAACGAATGAATGATTTTATTACCGTAGTTCAATCTGTGAATAACGGCCGAATGCGTTTTCATTCGCGATTAGTTGATAGGGATTATAAATTTGTTGCCAATTTCTTATGAACAGCTTAATCAAATACGAGGATTAACTAATCGTAGAAGAGTACACTGCACAAAGATGAATTTCTTGACAGCTTCAATATCAGCTGTCGATGTTAGTACAATAAGAACTTAATTAAATAATTTAATATACCTATCTCTAGTAATAGTACTAACTACCTACTTACTATATTGTTATGATGATTATAAACAAAATAGGATAATAATTGTCATACAGAAATTTTAAAATTAGGTAATAGATTTCCATATCAGTCGAATATAAGTCGAGTTTAATTGATTATACCTACTATCAAAATATGGGTTTTGAAGTTTCAAAACATTCAAAGTGGTTTCTTTGGATAGTCGATAGTCGAAATGAGTAAAACTCATTGTATCAAAATGTTTAAAGTATTTAACTACTATTAATATTAATAAACGTTTTGTGAATAATGAATATTTATTTCTCAGTTGTCAGTTGTCACATTCTCACAGATCATCATAATAATAATACATAGCACGGAATAATTCTAACCTACGAAGTATGTTCCACAATATGTCACAATGTTCACATCTCTCGATCCTTTCATAAGTCTCCTAGGAAATCCAAAATTTATTATATCTAAAATATCACTATCATCTACGAATAGGTATTTCCTCTGTAATTTCCATGCTTAGGTAACAGGAAACCAACACTGATACATGAACACCAAAAACTAATATTTGAATGACACATGAAATGACATTAATTAAAATTTTAAGGTTATAAATAGTTCAATCTGAAGCTTAAACCAACTTCGCTGACCGATTAAAAATAATCTCGCTTAACGCGTCTTCGTATGGTGGTGGTGCATAGAAAAATGAGGAAATAATCTCGATTAACTCTTAATCGGGATTAGGACACAACGGTGCGCATACGGCCGTAAGTTAACTCGCAATTCCAGCAATTGTATACCTAACCAAAACGGTATAATTTAAAGGCCGCGAAATTTAAATGTTATCCTAGAGCATAATAATAATGTATTTAAATCATTAAAAATTTCGTTAAAAATTATTAAACGACTTAATAAAAGATCTCCAAGAAATATAATAAATATACACACTAAACAAGCAAAATATGAAACATCAAAATATGAAACATTTTTATTTTGTTTGAAAATAAAAGTAGGATGTAAACAAATTAATTTGATATTTTTTATCTGATGATTATTTTGGCGTGCGCCCATGCTTAATACCTTAACAGTTCAGCGGGATACATGACCTGCAAAACTGTTAGTAACAGTGCGACAATTTCGGGAACACGAGAAACTAAACATTGTAGGTTTTGCAGTGTTACAGTGGACGAGTATATAGAGCCTGCGGAATGACACGCAAGGGGATTTGTGGAGGGGGCAGCAATTCTGCTGGCTACGAAACGATTGCTGCGGTTAGACATCTTATTAATACTTCAATCAACGGTTTTAGGTATTCGGTCCGTTACCCTTTCGTAGGCTAGGCACTGGGAACTCGGAAGGTGATTTCAGCCTTGTGATCGCCCCCTAGCGGCCAAATACTAAACTTTGACAATACGAGTAATTTTGTTTGTTTACTTGTGTATTTATCGAATTCTAATCCGGTTTTTTTAGTTTTATGTTGTTTATTCCACAAAATGCCGAAGAAAATAGTGTATAACACGAATTGTTGTGTGTATAATTGTCATTCAAGAAAAAACGTGGACAGGGCAATCCACTTCCACTATTTTCCTAAGAAAAACGCCGGATTTGTTTTTATCACAAACAGCTTTGCACGAACGTTTATAAGTTCCGATTTCCACTTTGTCCTCCTCAAAGAGTTTACCACTTATTTCATGAGGGCTACTCTGCAGTGCACTGCGGTTTGTAAACAAACAGCGAAAATGTTTATAACTTTGTGTTCTATAGATGTTATGGCACATAAAATTAAATGTTTAGCATTTAGCACGTTTGTTCACCTTCACTCACACATCTACTATTTGGGGCAGCATCTAAATAAGAAAAAAGAGTACTTAAACCTAAAAATTGTTTATTATTTTGACTGTCGCCCATCGCGCTACTAAGTATTTCTGAAATAACACAAATAAACATTGTGAAAATAGTCTAAACCTTTTTTTCTTTCCTTTTCTTTTTTGGGATTTATTACCACATTCCTCGAGATTCTTATCCAAAAAATTCCAAAAAAGAAAAGGAAAGAAATAATTTATAAAATGCCACAAATAACATTTAAACAAGTCTAAACCTTATTGAATTTACTTAACTACTGTCAATTTATATAATAATAATTCCCAAACTGAATATCTCTGCTTTAAAAAAACGTTAAACAACCACAAGAACCAAGAACTCACAGAAAGAACTAAATTGAATGTAAACGAACTAACAATCAGCTGATCATTACTCGTCTGATCGCAGCGCCGCCATATGCTCCGTGGTGATTTTATTTCCCCCACAGAATATATAAGGAAGAAATCTT
Organism: Rhagium mordax; assembly: GCA_963680705.1. Taxonomy (NCBI): domain Eukaryota; kingdom Metazoa; phylum Arthropoda; class Insecta; order Coleoptera; family Cerambycidae; genus Rhagium; species Rhagium mordax. The sequence continues at coordinate 18,394,878 of OY796662.1, forward strand.
AAAACCGTACTTCTACATGGAATCATCTGTGACAAGCATGCGACACTTAAGATGGGGGTCTAACTCAAGAATTTCTAGGTTAACAATCCTTGGGTCTAACTAATATCCGACTATAAGATACACGCAGATCATTGGCTGCCAGGCTGGTTTAAAGGCTATTTTCAATTTCCCGGGTAAAGGTTTGGTGTTTTTTGTGTTAAATTAAATTTCTCAACCTGGGTCTTGGCAGAAATGACATTTGTCGTTGTTTTGTAACAAAAAGGGTTTTTTGGCGACCCAAACCGCTAACTCCGGTTAACTGCGGTTAGAGTTGTGATTGGTTGAAACAAATTTATTTTAAAAATACACCAATCACGAGCCAAACCGCAGATAACCGGAGTTAGCGGTTTGGGTCGCCAAAAAACCCTTATGGTGGTTAGCTTGGCTTGGCTCACGATGGTAAGTAAAAAGAAATTATTTAGATATTTACCTAAATTGTTTTTTTCTTTTTCAATCATTTATTTATTCAAAAAATATCGTGTTACAAATACATTAATTTTAGCGTCAATGATCTGATATTATTTAATGTAAAACAATTATTATATCGCCACATTGTCATGTAATTGATTGTAAACCTAATTAATGTATAATTTTAGATCACAACGAATTAGAATGACTTATAGTTAATAATGTTTAACTTGCTGCGAAAATTGACCTAGGAAATTCACAAGATGACTGGCAATGGATGAATGGCGATGAGGCTAAGAAAAACTGGTGTCTACAATACTATAATACCTTTGTGTAATGAAGCAACGAAGCAACTAGGCAACCTTATGCTGCTGGTTACATTCTGATGAAAATTAGTTTTGCTGATTGTACTACCCTTGTATATGATGTGTGTACTACGTTTGTTCATCGGTGCTCAAAAATATTTATATACTCAGTTCGGGCAGAGTTGTCTCTGGTTCGGGGTATTCGACCATCAAAACAGACTGAATTGTGTTGTGTTTTAGAGTTAATTGGTACATGGTGATTGTATGCAGCAATCTTAGTATTAGTTGTAGTTCTTCCGAATACCCGTTTACACAGAGTATATTGTATGCGTAATGTTAGAAAAAGTGATAAATCATAAATTAATCAATTATAACTTTAATTCATCAGTGAGTAGAATTGTTTTCATTGTAAAATTATTTGTATTTTTGTATAATATAAATGTTTGTTTAATAGAAATTTTGTTTTATTCTTGCGAGTTTTTTATCTCCTGTTAAATTTACTCAATAGATAATTTCCCGGAGTACAATTACATACAATATTGTCTCCGTGGGATTTATTTATTGAGTAAATTTAGCGGGTAAAAAAACTGGAAATTTATTGTAGTAAATAAGCGTTTAAAGAGCCCGCCTAAAGTCTAGTTCTTGCCAGGGTCACCCGCGCCGTATTGTCGCATGCTTGTCCACAGATGATTCCATGTAGAATTACGGTTTTAAGATTTCTTCCTTATATTCTGTGCTAAGCTGTGTTTGGTCAAGGATTGTAGTTAACAATCCTTGGTGTTTGGTGACCCAGTTCAGAACGTCCTGGACTAAAGTTAGCGAATTATATG
>OY796662.1:18396659-18574688 GCA_963680705.1 Rhagium mordax
CAAATGGCAAATGATTACTAAAATATCTGTACCAACAGCAATTGAAAGAAAGAATAACGTATGGTCCGAAAGTTTTGGGAAAAAATCAGAGGCTGATAATTCTTATAAAAATAGTTTTATATTTTTATCACATTTTTAAACAATCTATCTTAACTATCCTTATTATAAAACAAAATTCAAATTATCGACAAGGGACCGTTATTTTCGATTTGCCTAAGTATTCCCCTGACGCGTTGCATCATCCTTTGGACGACCTCAGCGTTGATTTCTCTAATTTTTCTGGATATACGGCGTCGCAATTGTTCTTCATTTTGTGCTTCCCATCCGTTATTATAGACTTTCCGACTCAATATTGCCCAGAACTCTTCAATTGGGCGAGCCTGAGGTAGGTTAGGGGGATTGTCTACTCTCGGTACAAAGTTGATGTTGTTGGCCTCATACCAGTCCCTTGTGATTCTCGCGTAATGACATGAAGCAAGATCTGGCCAAAACATTATTTCATCATCCGCATGATGTGTGTTCAAAAACTGAAGCAGTTTAGAGAGACATCTCTGCATATAAAGCTCTGCATTTAAGGCTTCGCCCCGAACAACGCCAATGTAGGGCTGCGAGATGAAGCCAGCCTCAGAAATTGCACACCATACCAAAATTTTGTCCTCAAACTTTTTTTTGCTTTTTAATCTCACATCATCAGGGGCATTCGCGTAATCGTCCGTGTAGAAACCATCATTGCCCTTCATCTCAGAGTTGGACAAAGTGAAATATTTTTCATCGTCCATAACAATCAACTTGTTGACGAAATGCACTCGCCTCAACGCGCGGCAACATCTCGGAATTCTCTTTAACTGAGCCTCTATGTATTTTGGAGCTTTCCTCCTTTTCTGGAAGACTATATTCTTACTTGATAGGGTCCTAAACACCGTAGTCTTTCCAACATTAAATCTCCTGGCCAGTTTTCGCTGTGAGATCCCAATTTTGTGTTTAGCTGCTTCAATCACTCTTCCCTGTCTTAATTGGTTCAAAACCCGCGGCCGACCGCTTTTAGGCAAGTTTACACATGGTATCCCTTCTTGACATTCTTTGATTGTGCGATAAATTGTCGATTTGCTTATGTTTTGGTCTCGATAAATATCGACAATGTCTCGTTTCGACATTCGCCCAACCAGACTATAAACACCTCGACGAATATCAATTTTATAAGACATTTTGCGAAGCAGAAACCAAAATCTTTTGCTTTGTTTATTTAAATGACATGACTGGTGACATTTCATTCCCATGACCTACTTCATTAAATGCATTTTGTCACTCAATTAAACCAGGTGAATTTTTTCCCAAAACTTTCGGACCATACGTTATTAAGTTAAGGTCATAAACAAACATCAATAACATTCGTAAAATATGGTATGAACCGTGTTTGAAACTACTTTATTTTCTTATATAAAATTTGTGACGTCACCTTTGAACACGGTTTGAAACAGTCGATGAACACGGTTCATCACAAAAACACAGCTTTAATCGGTTGCAGGAGTTAACTATTGCATGAATATTAGCGAAGCTAAATTCAGTAACGACTGCACTAAATATACTTATTATGATCTTCACAAAAGGTCCTGAAGTCATTAAATATTTTAAAAATAGTTTTCGCATAGTGACAGTACTGCCGAGTACAAGAAAACTCTTTTACAACCTTTCATAGGTTTTCGTGATATCCTTCCAGTAGCATCAAAATATAAAACCGGAAGGGTTTTGCCAACTATTTGTTTTTCCATTACCGTCAACTGTTCTTCGCTATAAATTTTAACATTAAACGGTACGCATACTTCCTTAATTTATTGTACCACTCTTCTTCAAGTATTTCACGTATTTGAAAACAATACTACAAATATTATTAACATGCCTCTTAATTCTGTTTTTTAAATAGTACGGATAATGTTCGGTCAGTAACTTATTATCCTGAAAAATAATATCCCAAACTTATTTTTTTTATTCGGAAACTTCCCTCTCTAACAGTATAATCTTTGAAGTTAGCCACTGCCAAGTCCATTACGTTCATCGCTCATGTAGGTAATTTATAAAAAAATAATACATAAAATCAGATTCAGAGCACATTCTTTAACCTTATTGCTAAAAAATAACTTCAACGGTGTGATTACGCTAATGCGTGAGCAATTGGCGTGTGTACGTTAAAATTAAAGAAAAAAATCTCATAAACTCGATTTTTGTTGAATGCAATATTATCGTCATACCAAAACAAATAAATTTTGTTAATAAAATTTTTTGATAAATTGTAAAATTGACAATGAAACTGTGCAAATAAGAAAACATAACGAAAATGTTCACTTCGTTAATCTAAACTGAGATCGGGCAATTGTGAATTCTTCCTATGATACTTAGCTTGCATAGCGTGGCTTTCACATATCGCAAACCTGTCATTTGTACTTGTATTATTACTTGTGTATCTTTAGTTGTTTTATTTTTGTTTCCCTATTTTGTGAGTTTTTCAGTTTTACACCTATTTTATAAATATTTGGTTTACTTGTAAATATTATGATGTGTTTTTAGAACACCACCTTCTTATTTAGTTTTTTATGTAGGGTAATCTATACCTTAGAACAGTTGTGGCATATGCGTGTTTTTTAACCTCGGTTTATTGCGACTAGGTACTTATAATTAAATATATATTTGAATTTAAATTTTATGTTTCGTTTTTAGAGTTTACTATAAATAATATTTGTTTTGGATATTTTTACTACTATATAACTATCCTGTGTGTGATATAGTTTACATATACACAATATGTTTGAAAAAAAGACAAGAGAAAAATTGCTCCAAGCAATTGCAAACGCAATTTTTCTTGAATTGCCTGAGTGTAATTATAATGATGTAATGAAGATCAGTTCAAAAGATAAATTATTTCCTAAGATCGTAAAAATTGTAAATGTAAAAGAGTTGAGATATCCAAGTTCCGTTTATCAACTCATTCATCGGAATCATAAGTTGTTTATGGAAATCTTTGATAAGGACGTGAGAACACCATCTACAAAACTCGATAGTAGAAAAAATCTATCAAAAATTATAGACGATTTAAAAATAAACATCACAGATTTGAAGTTCGTTAGGGATAAGGATTCTGTGTACAAGCGTTTATGTCAACATTTCGGGAAAGCTAATAACTGGAAAAATAGAAAACAGGTATACAATTATTTGAAGAAATACAATATAAATCTGAATTATTCAATTGGTTGCGATATTGTGGAAACCGATTTGGAGAATACAATAATATTAAGTGATAACGCGGTGTGTAGTGGTTCCGAAAGCAGTTTTGATTTAATGTCCGAAAATAAGGAAACACTTTCTATTAATGATAATATTGAGAACGAAAATGTGGACGAAACATTCGATATGCGTCATGCCGTATGTTCAACTCCAATTGGTTTTGGTATTGTGGAAACTGATTTGCAAAATGCAATAATAACTAACGCTAATGAAGTGCGTGGTGCTTCAGATAGGAACTGCAATTTACTATCTGATAACAAGGGAACAATTTCTCATATTATTGATACAATTGAATTAAACGAGTACAATGTAACTCTAAACGTAAACTCTGCTTCTAGCGCCCAGTCTCAGATGAGTGAAGGATCACTTCGCAATAAAAGTAGCGATGTTTTTAAAGTTACGCCAGAAAATTTCGATATACCTGAATGTCTTCATTTGTCAGTAAATACAGATCCAAAAGTATTACCTACAGGAGCGATGAACGTAATGGACTTGGCAGTGGCTAACTTCAAAGATTGTACTGTTAGAGAGGGAAGTTTCCGTATAAAAAAAAAAGTTTGGGATGTTATTTTTCAGGATAATAAGTTACTGACCGAACATTATCCGTACTATTTAAAAAACAGAATTAACAGACATGTTAATAATATTTGTAGTATTGTTTTCAAATACGTGAAATACTTGAAGAAGAGTGGTACAATAAAAATATATGCTATTTGCAAACACAATAAATGTAAGAAATTCAGTATAATGATAAATAATAGAATAGTAACAGTGGATAGCTCATCATGGAATTATTGCCACAAAAAACCTTTAGCAACATATGCTAAGGGAACGGAAAGACGATTAGCCAAGCAAGATCTTTTATCAACCAAACCATCGAATTATAAGAGAAAAACCTTACTCGCGGCAAATGAGACACTCGTGCGTTCTGGAAATTTGCAGGATATAAAATCGGACGCGGTAATAAGAAAGATCAGAGCCGAGGCAAAGTGTCACTGGGACAGGGATAAAGACGATATTTTCGATTTAATCAAAATGCAACAGGACCACGACGAATATATTAAGGAAGTATGCGTACCGTTTAATGTTAAAATTTATAGCGAAGAACAGTTAACGGTATTGGAAAAACAAATAGTTGGCAAAACCCTTCCGGTTTTATATTTTGATGCTACTGGAAGGATATCACGAGAACCTATGAAAGATTGTAAAAGAGTTTTCTTGTACTCGGCAGTACTGCCACTTGCCGAAACGAGACGGATATTTCCAGTTTTCGAAATGGTATCCAGTAGTCACTATGCGAAAACTATTTTTAAAATATTTAATGACTTCAGGACCTTTTGTGAAGATCATAATAAGTGGCCGATATTTAATGCAGTCGTTACTGATTTTAGCTTCGCTAATATTCATGCGATAGTTAACTCCTGCAACCGATTAACTCTACTTGAATATTTGCAGCTGTCATATAAAACAGTTAACGGATCATTAGAAATGCCGGATTCCTTAGTAACGGTGCATTTGTGTTGTGCACATTTTATGAAAATGGCCACTAAGGATATAGCTGAACACTGCAGCGATGTAAAAAATAGAATTTTTTTCAAAAATGTCATAGCACAATGCATCGAATACAATAATATGATCAAGGTTGAATGGTGGTTTACCAATTTGGTTATTATACTTAAATCACCCTCTATAATATTACGGTTGAGAAGGCATTTTTGAATATGTGTAGAATGAAAAATGAAGAAACACCAGTTCTGTTCGAAAATATAGATCAAGTGGAAGAAGTGAAGAAAAAGGACAGTCTATATAAAATGAGTCCGTTTTATAAACATTTTTCCACCATTGCTTCGAATATCGACGTTTCCGAGGGGCTTCAAGTAGAAAATCCGTATTTCTCGCCTTCTCTTCTAGACGTAATACTACATAAGTATATGCCCTACTGCCCTCTTTGGACTGGACTTATGATCAGAGATGCAGACGTAACTCGATATAGCAATGCTTATGTGGAGAACTATTTCGGGAACTTAAAAAATAACATTTTGAATAGGGAACAAAACTTAAAATGCTCCAGATTTTTGAGAAAATCTCGCGAAAATGTTCTTGGTCTCTATAAAGAATGTTTGCTAGATATTCCTAAAAAAGGTTTAACAAAACAGGGCGAAATGAAAATGAGGGACCCTGCTTCCGAAACATATTCCCAAGAGTCTTGGCAGAAAAAACCCAAGTCGGTTAAATCATCGTTTACAGGTAGCTTTTTAAAGAACCAAATAATTGAAGAAGTAAAATCTTCATTTATCGTGGAGGAAAATTGCTTATATTGTAATGTTTATCAACTCGACGTGACCGCCGATTTGGTTCAATGTGACAAGTGCGACAAATGGGTCCATCAGAAGTGCGAATCTCTGACAGAGAGGTCTTATAGCGGCGAGTTCTTATGCAAATTTTGTCGCACAGATATCGCCGATGCCACAAGTCAAAAGTCAAAACAATTGATATCAGAAAAAAATCAAGAATTGGCAAAAAATTGCATGGAGTTTTTAAGATCCATTGAAACCAGCGCGAAAGAGAACTTAAAGATTGAAGAATTGACCAGAAACCAGAATGACTCTATCTGGTTCGAGGAAAGACGTAAGCGTATTACTGCTTCCAATTTCGGTAGAATTTGCAAAGCGAAAACGGCTACGACTAAACAAAATATAATAAATGATTTGAATAAAGAAAATAAAGTTTTATTAAATTTGCCAGCTATTCGTTATGGGCGCGAACACGAACATTTGGCGATTGCTGAATATTTAAAGATATTTCCAAGTAAATATAAAAAGGCAGGGCTTTTTGTTCATAAATATTTTCCATTTTTAGGTGGTTCTCCTGATGGACTTGTTAACGATGATGGCATCATTGAAATTAAGTGCAGCTACAAAGCCAAAAATAAAAATCTTGATCAAGTCAAACTCGAATACCTGGATGAAGATAAGAAATTAAAACGCACACATAATTATTATTACCAGGTACAGGGTTTACTTGAAACAGTCAATCGGCCTTGGTGTGATTTCGTTGTTTATTTTAACGAACATATTATGGTCGAACGAATTGAGAGAAACCCTCGTTTTTGGAAAAATATGTTGTTAAAATTAAAAGATTTTTATTTTTATTATTATTTGCCAGCTCTAGTTATGCCCAATGTCAATTTTGACGGGATAGATAGAAAATGGATTACATTAAAGACATTGAAATTTCTTGATAACGGATTAGTGGATGACATTAATTACTACATAAAACAGGAAAATGATAGGAACTACACTATTTCATTATTCCCTACTATAGATTATTATATGAAGGAACTGATGCACTCCGACTATTCGTCATTAAATGGCACAACTTGGGTAATAAGTTTTGTCATAGATTTCGTCTTCAGTCTATTAAATGCCGCAATTGGAAATAGTTACCAAATAATTCCGGTACAAATTTCAACGATTATATTCTCACAACAAAAACCATTTACTGACGATTTTGTTAAAGACTTTACAATTAGTTCTAGCAGAATGGCATTGCCATTCTTAGTAAATAATAATCATTATTGTATAATAATTATAGACTTCCAGGAAAATACATTTCTCTTTATTGATCCACTTGGCACTAGGATGGATAGAGCAGAATCGCATCTCAAAAAATTTAAAAACTTTCTTGATATTGTAAACAATACACAGAAAAATAAATATCCAATAAAGCATGATCAGTTGACACCAGTGACAAAAGATCACATCAAACAAAAAGACTCTGATAATTGCGGGCCATATATTATGTATTTTTTCGAAAAAATTACAAAAGGGGGTAATCTTACAGATGACTGTGACATACAAATGTATAGGAGAGATCTTCAACATTTTTTGATTGAGGAATCAGCGGACATGACACAAAAATGCTTGTTTTGCGGTATTGATTATTCATCAGATAGTTATCAGCGATGTAAATTTTGCCATCGGTATATTCATGACAAATGTTTACTTCTAAATAATAATAATAATAATAATAATAATAACTTTATTCACAAGTATATGTACATACAAGCAAAAAGGTACAAATTCGGCACAGATTGCCGGTCTTCCATTTGCCCTGAAAATCCCCTTAAAAAAGAACCCCTAAAAATTAAATAGTAAATACTAAATACTAAATACTAAAAATAAAACCAAGAACCAGGTATATAAGCACATTTACATGAATTCACTAAAAAGCATGTACGAAATACCCAGCTCGTGTAGGATAGGTTGCCTCGCAGTAAACATAGGAAATATAAGAGATCTAGGTGGTGTGGTCAGTATGATTTATTCATTTTGTTTAATAATTAACATTGTTTTTATGGCATTTCTGAATTTATTATAAGACAAGTGCTTGATCTCATTGCCAAGGTTATTCCATAACGAAGCAGCTATAAAACTAAATGATTTCTGAAAAATTGAAGTTCTATGTGGGTTTATTACAAAATTATCAATATATCTAGTGTTATGGAGATGGGCTTGGGTAACCAACTTTTGACGTAAATAATTTGGTTCACTTGTGCTTAATATTCTCCAGATAAAAATATACATATGTTGCAATCTACGATATTCCATATTTAATATTTTATATTCATTTAGATATGGTGATATGTGGTTACGATATGGAATATTATAAGTGAAGCGCATACAAGAGTTCTGAACTTTCTGAATTGTATTTCTCATTAGAATTGACATAGTATTTCCATATACAACATCACCGTAATCAAATAAGGACAATATTAAAGCATTACAAAATTTTAGTTTAATATCTGAGGTTAAAATGTTCTTTAGATTATATAATTTTCTCAATCGAAAATTTGAAATCTTAACTTTATTGGCAATGTGTTTTACGAATTTCAGTGCGGAATCTATGCAAATTCCCAGATTTTTAGCGTCATTAACAATAGGAATACTTTGGTTATTAATTACAAAATTAAAATTAATTGAATTCATTTTCTTTCTCATTAAAGGGGTACCTATTAAAATTGATTGGGATTTTGTGGCATTTAATTTTAAGTTGTGATTGCATGCATATGTATATACGCTGTGTAAATCCTGATTTATCATCATTTCCGCTGTTTTAAATTCTGATAGATGAAAAGAATAATAAACCTGTGAGTCATCTGCATATTGGTGTAGTGAACAATTTTTTAAATTTTTTGACATATCGGAGACATATATGGAGAATAATAATGGACCCAAAATAGACCCTTGAGGAACACCACTGTTTAATGTTTTAAACTGTGAGGAATTTTTATTAATAGTTACACATTGTTTTCTTTCTGTGATATAACTGGACATAATTAAGCTGTGTTGCATTATATGAAAAACCAAAATAATGTAGTTTAGCTAACAACATTTGATGATCTAGCATATCAAACGCTTTTGAGAAGTCCAACAGCACTAGGCATGTACATTTTCCATCATCCAATTTTATAATAAAGTCATCTAACAGATAAGTTAAGGCAGTTGTTGTGCTATGATTTTTTCTGAAACCTGATTGATATATCGAATACAGATTGTTTTTACTTAGATATGCATTTACTTGCTTATGAATATGTCTTTCGATAATTTTTGAAACAGCACAAAGCAAACTAATGGGTCTCAAGTCAGTGACTTCAACGGGGTTATTAATTTTTGCTACAGGTTTTACTACTGCGTGTTTCCACAATGTCGGAAATTCATTTTGTGTTAATATACAATTGATAATGTGTGTAACAGCAGGTAGACAATATGGAATGAACATTTTAATATCAACTATTGAACGACCATCTACCCCCGATGCATGAGTTTTTATTGACCTTATTATTTGGAGGACATCTTTTTCTTCTATATTCTTAAAGGACAGTGACTCTGTAATATTTGAATGAAGATTATTTTGATAAAAATTAAGTGTGTTGTTACATATTGTAGATTGAGCATCTGTCAGTGAGATAAAATAATTATTCACTGTATGTGGATTTTGCAAGTTTACTGGCAATTCATAATTAGGTGACTTTGTTAAATTTAGTTTTTTTGCTGTACCCCAAAATTTCTTGCAATCATTTTTTATAGAGTTAAAAAATGCAATTTTTTCTCGACGTATAGCCGATTTAGTATAATTCCGTAAATCTTTATAATAATTATGATTTTCCTCTGTTTTATTTTGTTGATACTTTTTCCGCGCTTTCTCTCTTAACTTTATGAGTGTTTTGATAGTGTCTGTTATCCAGGGAGTAAATGGTCGTTCAATAATTTTCTTCCCCACCACCGGAGCATGAACGTCTAGTAGATCTAGAAATATTTTGTTTAAAAAATAGATTTTTTCATTTACATTATTACTTTGGTAAATAGGAAGCCAATTAATATTTTCGCAATCAAAGTTAAATTGTTCAAGATTTATATTTCTGTAATTCCTGTATTCTATATATTTTTCATGTTTCACAGATTTGGGTATATTTATTTTTGCAAAAACTAATTTGTGATCCGTAATGTCCTCAGGAAGATTTAAAATGCCTGTTTCTATTAAATTTAATGAGTTATTTATAGCAATAATATCTATTAGACTATTTGAGTTCGTGTTTGGATTTTCTCTAGTTGGTACTTTTACTGTTTGCTTACAATCATACGCTTCAAGTAAGTAGTTAAATTCAGTTTTTTCTTTAGAGTTTCCTAACAAATTTATATTTATGTCTCCTACTATGATTATATTTTTATAAGTAGGACAGACAATTGAAAGTAAATCATTGATGTCATCTAAAAAACTATTTGTGTCATTTGATGGAGGACGGTAAACAACACACACTGCCGTTTTTTGTTTATTTAACGTGATTTCAATGCACAAAGCCTCAGTGGTACAGAACTTCTCAAAATTTATTAACGAATAATTGATACTATGTTTTAAATAGAATGCAACACCGCCTCCTCTGGATTCTCTATCTTTTCTAATGAAATTATATCCCGGTATTTTATAAATTGAACTATCGCATTCATTGGTTAACCAAGTTTCAGTTATTGCAAGTAGACAAAAATCATAACTATAGACAAAATTAACAAATTCATCAAAACCTGTGTTAAGGGACCGAATGTTAATATGAGCAACTGTAAAATGTGGATTCTTCTTACCAAATGTTTCACTATTATTCTGTATTATTTCATCTGAATGCACCACCTGTACACGAATGTTATCCTGGATCGCCATCCGAGATGAATCTATATGGATTAAAACTGCGAGACGCCCTACCCATACCCAAACAGAGAATACATGTTATCATTATCTTAAACATAAAAAGTAAGCAAATAAATAAATATGTCGACATCTAGGAATTCTTATGGTAAATCACAACATCTCGACCTCTCCGATACACATGATTTATTCTATGAATATTATAGCTTGAGTTTAAAGTTCTTAACAATTTATTAATATAATTTATTAATATAAACATTTAATTAGTTTTCTTTAATATGGGTTATGTCTCTCTCACATTCCACTCTATGAATTTTATTTTTATATTTGACAAAAACATTTCCATTGTAGGACCAGACATTTTTTGAAGTAAATATTTTAACAGCAAAATTAATTAGTGCCAACCTGAATCTTGTTAGATCTTCTTGCACTGATATACCTGAGGATTTCAGCATTTTTCTTTTGTTTATTACTTGAGAACGCACTACATCGCTACAAAACCTTACCAGTATCGCAGAAGGTCGCCTGTTATCAGACATCGACTTTTTCGATAGGACTCGATGACACTTATTTATATCATTATCTCTTATATCTCTTAAATCTAGTTTTTCTTTAAAAAAGTTCAACAATAGTAATGCTTTTCTACAAAATGAAATGTGTAACCTTTGTCTGATGATGGTCGAGATGGTAGAGTACCTGCCTCTCACCCAAAAGTCCCGGGTTCGAATCCCGGTCGTGGCAATGGAAAAATACTGTGAGAGGGATTTTTCCATTATACACGGATATTGGATGTGTGTCCCTTGTCTTTAAATGTGTAGCCCCCTCCCGCACAAGGCTCAGCCTTCTGGGATAAAGGGGGTCGTAATTACATGTGGTGTATTTGTCGAAATTACTGAACTACTCGTATGTTTCGATATCTAATAAAGTATCGAAATATCTACATGATAATGTGTAGCATGCACTTCGCACACTATAGGGATCATGTGACTTATTCTCACATAAAATGTCTCATTATTTTTGTTAAATTTAAAGACATTTCCTAGTCTTTTCTCGGGGTCGTTAAATATTTGCCGTCCCCCGGAGGATCTGCAAGTCAAATTCGCTCTAACCATCACATGAAACGTCACATAGGGAATGTTTTCTCAAAATTTCGTACTGTGGGAGTTTTGAAAAATTAATTAATGCGCTCTGCAGGCTGCCAATTTTTTTCCGGTCCTTGGAGGCTCTGCAAGTCTTTCACTCTCTATCTGTCTGGTAGAACTACACACAGACAATGTTCCCTGAAAATTTCGTGCTGTCTAAATGTAGGGATTTCGAGAAATTAATTATTTCCCTCTGGAGGCTGCTAATTTTTTTCCGTCCCTCGGAAGTTCTGCAAGTCTTTCTCGCTCTATCTGTCGGGTAGAACTACACACAGACAATGTTCCCTGAAAATTTCGTGCTGTCTAAATGTAGGGATTTCGAGAAATTAATTATTTCCCTCTGGAGGCTGCTAATTTTTTTCCGTCCCTCGGAAGTTCTGCAAGTCTTTCTCGCTCTATCTGTCGGTAGAACTACACACAGACAAATGTTCCCTGAAAATTTTGTGCTGTCTAAATGTAGGGATTTCGAGAAATTAATTATTTCCCTCTGGGGGCTACTAATTTTTTTCCGTCCCTCGGAAGTTCTGCAAGTCTTTCTCGCTCTATCTGTCGGGTATAACTACACACAGACAATGTTCCCTGAAAATTTCGTGCTGTCTAAATGTAGGGATTTCGAGAAATTAATTATTTCCCTCTGGAGGCTGCTAATTTTTTTCCGTCCCTCGGAAGTTCTGCAAGTCTTTCTCGCTCTATCTGTCGGGTAGAACTACACACAGACAATGTTCCCTGAAAATTTTGTGCTGTCTAAATGTAGGGATTTCGAGAAATTAATTATTTCCCTCTGGGGGCTACTAATTTTTTTCCGTCCCTCGGAAGTTCTGCAAGTCTTTCTCGCTCTATCTGTCGGGTATAACTACACACAGACAATGTTCCCTGAAAATTTCGTGCTGTCTAAATGTAGGGATTTCGAGAAATTAATTATTTCCCTCTGGAGGCTGCTAATTTTTTTCCGTCCCTCGGAAGTTCTGCAAGTCTTTCTCGCTCTATCTGTCGGGTAGAACTACACACAGACAATGTTCCCTGAAAATTTTGTGCTGTCTAAATGTAGGGATTTCGAGAAATTAATTATTTCCCTCTGGGGGCTACTAATTTTTTTCCGTCCCTCGGAAGTTCTGCAAGTCTTTCTCGCTCTATCTGTCGGGTATAACTACACACAGACAATGTTCCCTGAAAATTTCGTGCTGTCTAAATGTAGGGATTTCGAGAAATTAATTATTTCCCTCTGGAGGCTGCTAATTTTTTTCCGTCCCTCGGAAGTTCTGCAAGTCTTTCTCGCTCTATCTGTCGGGTAGAACTACACACAGACAATGTTCCCTGAAAATTTTGTGCTGTCTAAATGTAGGGATTTCGAGAAATTAATTATTTCCCTCTGGGGGCTGCTAATTTTTTTCCGTCCCTCGGAAGTTCTGCAAGTCTTTCTCGCTCTATCTGTCGGGTATAACTACACACAGACAATGTTCCCTGAAAATTTCGTGCTGTCTAAATGTAGGGATTTCGAGAAATTAATTATTTCCCTCTGGAGGCTGCTAATTTTTTTCCGTCCCTCGGAAGTTCTGCAAGTCTTTCTCGCTCTATCTGTCGGGTAGAACTACATACAGACAATGTTCCCTGAAAATTTTGTGCTGTCTAAATGCAGGAATTTCGAGATATTAATTAATACGTTGGAGTGATTATTAATTCTCTTCCGCCCTTATGCGATTTGCAGTCTACTTTGAAAAATTAATTGTCACATTTCATTAATGCGAATTTTAGCAAGTAAATAATAAATTAACACCATATCGGATTTTGCAGTTTTTTAAATTATATTCCAAATCGACATGATATAAAGGAAATGAATAACCAATAAACTTACTGCTTACTAAAATATTGTACAGAATTAATTAAGATTTACTATCTGCAAAGCAAAACCCTTTCGCCGACGCCTATGGTCATTCGGAAGACTTCGGAAATATTAGCTGCTAACTTTGGCTGCTGTTTTCACACCGGTCTGACAATTAATATTAAGTCATATAGGTACCTTGCTGATCAAGTTAGAAATATTCTAATACTTTTAATACGAGTTTTAATACAAGAAGTAACATCTGAAGTCCATGACTAACTCTTAGCATTGAGTAAAATATAATAAAGAGGCGCAACTGACAAGGTTTCGAGATTTTAATGTTGTATCTTTGTACGAATAGCTTCATAATTGTCTTCAAATTTAAGGGCTATATAGCCACATTGCAAATAGATTCCACTAAAAATTGTTGACAATCATGAAGTTACTGGCAAAAAAAATACAATACTAAAATCTCGAAACCTTGACAGTTACGCCTTTTTATTATTTTTTACTCAATGCTCTTATTGAAAAAAATTATGGCGAATTATGCATACCTTTTCAGCTTTTTCTTTCATAAATTTTTGTCTTGCATATTCTTTGCGCCTTAAATGCCTATAAACGTGAAATTCTCCAGAACCAGCACCAGCACTAGATCCCATGACATTTCTAACAAAATCAGGAACAGTGGGTATACCTTTTTCTTTTGGTTTTTCAGGTATAATTACAGGTTTATCCTGGAAAAAGGAAGTATTTATTTACGTAAGCTAGCTGAATTTTAAGTTACGTACTGGGTTTTTCATTAGCTTTTCCAACTTCAAGCGTTGTAAATCTGTAGAATTTCTCACTATGACTGGCTTTTTTTCTTCCTGGTCACTACTTTCTTTTTTATTCTCGCTCATTTTGGATATCAATAATTAACTGTTTAAAGTAAACAAAGTATACAAAATTTAAGGTTAATCTCACAGCACAGAACATCAACATAACATTTACATAAAGGTTCTCACTCACAGAACATAAAGGTATTCTCACCAGTCACAGAATAGGAAGTTCATTTTCTTCTTCTGCATTTCACTCGGGGACGGGCGTCGGCAACGAGCAAACTCTTTGGGCGTCGGGCACAGTAAAAAAAGAATCAGTTGCTTCAGTCGTGCCTACAAAATTACACTGCGTATAATTCGCGAAAATCA
The DNA here is from genome assembly GCA_963680705.1 of Rhagium mordax. Classification (NCBI taxonomy): domain Eukaryota; kingdom Metazoa; phylum Arthropoda; class Insecta; order Coleoptera; family Cerambycidae; genus Rhagium; species Rhagium mordax. The sequence goes on from OY796662.1 coordinate 18,411,284, forward strand.
CGTACCGCGAGATGGCGCTGAAAATTTAGTATGTGTATGAACCAAGTGCTGAACAATAAACCTTTGACAGTGTTTTGGCATTTACGATAAATTTAGAGGTTAATTCCAATAACAATTTTTTTTCATTAAAGTATCGTGTCAACCGTTTTATTAATTGATTGCATTGCTATATTGTTTATAAACTAGTTAAATATTAATAACGACACTTTAAACGCACTTTTAATTTTTAAAATCACAAGATAAATTTAAGAAACCCGCGAACTGACAGTGACAGTAGTGACAGCGGTTTATTGTTCACTATAGGCATTTTCGGAAACTTACTCTAGTTAACTAGATTTAAGATTACATCAACGTAGCCATCGTGAAATTGCGATGGCTACGCATCAAATGATGTTCGTTTACTAACCTAGTCGAATCTACCCGTGTTCGTAAACATGAAAATACTCAACCCGATTTGCTACTCGAGTTAACTTTATGTTATGTAACCCTATCTTAAAGTAGGGTCAAATTGAACCGCATGCGCATTGCATAAAAATTCAAAATTGTCGGTCAACTGTGAAGCAACCACCTCGAAGATTCGAAGTTCAGGTTAAGTTAAGTATTTTAAAATTTTAAAATGTAGCCTTATCAGACATTTTCCGAATTTTTCAAATATAATTAATAAATATATAATATATAAATAAATAAATAACACCACAGATAATACGACCCCCTTTATCCCTGAAGACTCTTAAAGTCTTGTGCGGGAGGGGGCTACACATTTAGAGACAAGGGACACACACCCAATATCCGAGTATACTAGGATTAATTTCTTTGTCCGAAAAAATCCCAGTGCCACGGCCGGGAATCGAACCCGGGACTCCTGGCTGAGAGTCTAGTATCCTAGCCTCTCAACCAACCAGCCAATTGTAATTACATGTGGTGTATTTATTTTATTTTATTTAATATTCAAAATTACCTAGCGCCAATACATACAGGGTGGTGAAAAAAAGTTGTTTTTTTTAAATGGAATACCCTGTATATTTCTCGACAGGTTTGTAGTACTATTTGAGCTGATTTCAAAAATGTATAACTCCCTTGAGTTTAGATCAAAATCGGTCGAGATATTCAAGAACAAACATGAGAAATATTTGTTTTTACACTTTCGAGGTGGCTTGGCTTGACATTCTGGCCAACACTAGTAAAGTGTTTGCTGGACATGTTTGCTTGTTTAATTCATATTTGTTGAACGTGACGTCATCAAGAAACAACTCGCTAAAACGCTATATTTACCGGTATTTATTTGTATTGTATTTTGTATGTGTTGTTGTTATTCATCGGTATGGTATAACCTCACAACTCTCAACTTAAAGCATTTTTTTATGATGCCTGAAATCTGAATTTGGTTTAACCTTCAACAATTTTATGAAACATATCATATCCATTTAAATTTAATAGTGCTGTTTTTCAAAGTAAGTGGTCTAGATACAATAAGAATATAATATATACTTTATTATTTCATGTTAGTTTTCATAATCACAGAATCATAACCAAACCACAAATACACCTTCGTCGATGTCAAATAATCAAACACAAATATGCAAACATCTGCTGGAGATATTTGGATTTCGTACCAAACACTTTGCAATGATGACGTCAACAATGATGTCATCGGCAATTTGTTTAGGAATAAACGGGAACGCAAAAACGACATTTTTAATAAACATTCAAATGTTTACATGTGTTTGTGTCGCAAAAATTCGTCTTAATTGTTGATTTTTAGCTTTAACTGTCAATTGTCAAAATAATTGACTGCATGTTAAGCCGGCGCCACACATGCCACATGCGGCATTCAGCGAAAGGCGAACGGTTACTCGGGGCGAAAGCCGCATGTGTGTACCATGTACCTGACGCTCATCAGAGCTGCGCTCATGATACAACACATGTATCATGCCTGACGCTCGCCTATCGGCGTTCGCCATTCGCCATTCCCGCTTCGCGTCGGTAAATTGACGCGAATCAAAGGATTCACGCGTCATACATTCGATCGGTACACACATTCGCCAAATGTTTGGGATTGTTTGTTTAATAAAATGGAGTTGTTAAACGAAATGGTCCGGTATTTTTAGACCACTACAAATGCGAAATCATAATATGGAATCCAGAACATCCTTCACATAAAAACAGAAATTTAGTTTTTGTTGTATGGAAAGCCATAGAAGTAAATTTTGGGAGAAAATACGGATTTAATGACACAAATTTAAAGAAAAAGAAAGACTTTTTATTAGCTTCCTTTCGAACACATCTGAACAAAGTTAAGTCTTAAAAGTGTAGCAGGAATTGCAAAATATTTACACGTTTCTGCTAGGATTAAGTGTGATTAAGTAAAACCATCCACCATATTCTCATTTATTATATATATACATATTGCCCAATCCCATAGGTTTATTGGCAATCACTTTTAAGGTTAAATTGTTCCTCCCTAGATGGCTCTATAGTCTTTATTTGAAAATAAATAGCATTTGACCTTGAGAATATATTATCCTGATTTGTTTCATTTCTAGGTTCTTGCGTGTTACAATCCGGGAATTTCGAAATGTTTTGATTTTGCAAACTTACAGGCTTTGACTAGGTATACACTTAAAGTTATGTTAGTTATGTTAGTTTACGTATCTATGTATTTAATATAGGTAATAAAACAAATTGATTTGTAGGGTATTTATATATACGATATATATTTAAATTTAATAATAAAATTATTGTTTACAATAAATTATGCAATAAATAAATATGAAATAAAATTTTATAGTGGAGTAACCTAAGAAGAGAATAAAAGAGAGAATTTGTGGGGTCAATAATAAAAGATAAAATAATTTTTACCATATCCTACCCCAAAAATAGAAACGACGAAGGGTGTCTATATAGCTTCCTTTATACGGCATCGTAGCCAGGGGGGATTATAGATTAAATTCAGCGTGACACTTTCTATGTTTTAGTACATTTTTTCATACAAAAGGCACAGGATTCACAGGAATACAACGTAAAATTCCAGATTTTTCAGGGTTGAGCAAAAACCCACCCTTAGAAAAAGACGACCCACCGGGGTCCGGGGCCCCTCTTTGGTGGGTTTTCCTGAGCAACTGTGGTTAATTGTGTTCTGGATTTTTGTAAAATACAAATTTCCCGCCTAATTCTTAAAACCGCTCTGGAACCAATCTAAAATCGTTAAGAGTGGTAGTTTTATTCACAGGTGCAAACTTTGCACTGTTCCCGAATCAATCTAGAATTGACAATCGGTTGGAACGGTTTTAGGACTGTTTTGAACAAATATGTTTAGATATAATAATATATTTGGTTTTGAACCTTCTCGTTTTGTTTTTAGTTTAACCTCACTTTTTCTTTGGTCTAACATCAGACATTCTCTAACCGGTCTAACCCTCGTGTTTTGTGCCTCTAACAACACAGTGAAAAACATTTACCTAATAGTTATTTAATACCTAAATAATGATTCTATAAAATATGCCGATATAAAATAATAAAGATATATCAGTTAAAAATGTTTCTTAATTTGAAACTAATCAAAATTTAATTTATAAAAATATGTACTTTAGCCCATCTGATGGTTCGCATCTACAGATTAACAAATAAACAATAAGCGATATGAGACACAGCCAGTTTTTAACATTTATTAATTTATTATAATCACATCTGTCTAATTTTAGTTTTACAATTTTGTAATTTATTAGGAAAGATTTCAATGAGAATAATATCTTTCTTTTGTTCTCACTTTTCTAATTTCTGCTTCTTTTTTTAATTTCTGAAAAATCACCGAATTTGATTATTTAGCTATTGCATTGAACTATTATAGTTCATTGAGCTATTGTATCATCACTTGAAGGTTGTGACAATTCCAATGGTATAATTGTGAAGTTGAAGCTTCATCTATGCATATTAACGAAACTTCAATTTCTAAAACCGATTAAGCTTCTGTTGAGAGTGATTCTTTCGTTATTTGTATTGCTGAAGCTGTCAGGAAGCACGTCTGATTGATATCTACGTATTATTTAATGTAATTCCAATTCCATAAATAAAGTTATGTGCGATGTGCGATTATCAAATTTACTTGCAAATTTGTTACTATCTCTTTTGCTTTTTGTTGGCTATTTTTAATCGAAATACCACATACCGGGAAATTATTTTATCATAAATCACTAATCACAAATAGTTTTTGTACGTTTTATAAATCACAATATATTGAAAGATGCACAAGGATACTCCATTTTGACAGCACAAAATAATCAGAAATATCTAACTATGACAGGACAATTAGTGTCGTACACGTGATATTACAACTAACCTCAAAAATATGCATTTTCTAAGTTTTTGGAATATTATGTCGCTTTTATCAAAATTTCTGCTTGGTTCCTGTACTATCAACTAAAATTTTGTTCAGTTCATTATTATTGAAGTTTTAATTACCTTAATCAAATAAAATAAGATGCCTTATGTTGGTTTGGAAATCCAACCTATAATTAGCAGTCTATTTTTAATATCCTACAATATTAAAACTTTTTATATCTACTGTCTCAAAGGGTTTTTAAATGCTATAATGGTTCCAAGCTGAAACTGCAAAAATTAAAATTAAAATTGAAAATTAATTTACAAAAACCAAAAATGTAAGGTTATGTTAGTCATATGATATGCGATCTATTTAAAAATTTTTAATAATCTTGCTCTAGAGTAGTGTAGACCGAACCAATTGGAAGTAGCCATCTCTCGGTTGAGATGACAGTTATATATAATAGCTAATTTCACTCGCTAGTAGTATCACCCTCTGTTGGTTGCGGTACAGTACTACAATTAGGCCGTGCTGCCCTCTATTGGTTGCGGTACAACACAATGAGTAAATATCTAAGGAGAGAAGGTTATAAAATCTGCCGCGACGGAAGTTATGCTAAGGTTGGTACGAAAGTGGTTTATCTAGGTGGGGGAAATAATCAGTGGCGTTTCCCAGGGATAACACAACATTATCCGTGGGGACCGAAAAGTAAATTTTGTGATATTGAACCAGCTATTTACCAAATAATTAAAATGACTAAAAACACTATGGATATGTACTGCAATGTTCTAAAATTTTATATAAAAAATTAGTAGATAGTATGGTTAAAAAAATCAAATCAAACTCGTGAATAAATTGTACATTACGAACAAATTTAGACAATTAACAAAATCAATGTGGTTTAAGCTTGAACCATGCTCCAACGATTGTTTGCACAGCTGTAACCTTAAAATATTAAACCAAGTTCAAGCTGAACGTCTTTGGTAAAATCAGCTCTAATAAATATATGTAGGATAAATAAAGAAATCAGAACATATTATAATACTTTATTATTTATTATCTTTATAATAGGTACCTACATACATATAAAACATAAACCACAAAACTAATGCATTTTAAAAAGTATGGTATAAACATGTAATTGAAATCGTTCTCTGATGTAAATTGTAAGCCTTTGGTGAGAAAAAGTGTATAGTGAGTGCAAACTTTCTAACTTCATGACCATATTGTCTTTCCCCTTTTCTCCCTTTACATCTGTTGAAAATCCTGTTAATTTTTTCACTGTTTCTTCCGAATTCACCTAATATACTACTACCATGGTCTGCATCCACTAAATTTTTCTTCTCCAGTTCTTTTACTATGCCAGATAGTATAAAAATTCGTTTTTTTGCCACCACAGTTGCTTTTGTAGTTTACGAACTTGAAGACTTTGTTGTAAGTGTGTCCTAGACAATGTTCGAATTTGACGTTTCAACTTCACTTTTCTAGGACAATTCTCTTCGGTAGACAAAAGAATGGTACTATCCATCCTAGGTGTCCTTGGAGATGGAATTTGTGCATCCATTATTTCAGCAGTGAAGTAGAGGGAGTAGGTTCCAAGGTAATGCAGACAGGTTCTGGATCAATTGGTTGATGGCTTGTGGCAGACTGGTAGTTAGAGTAGTTTGATGATGTTTTGTCTGAAAATAAAACATTTATTCATTACTTCAATTTTTTTGTTAGATATAAAATCAAATCACAAATTTAAACAGGTTTCTTAATGTTTAATTGTAAGGTATACACAGTTAAAATTTATGAAGAATTTTCAGCAGTAAACTAGCAATTCATAGTTAGTAATGCAAACTCTTTTTTCTCCACAAAACATTCCTATTTTATCAATGTAGGTATTTCCATTATTACAGAGTAAACTTACATATTTGTGCCTCTGTACTATTCTTGAGGGTATAGCATTTTCCTTTAGAAATATTTTAAAGGAAGTTGTCTTGAAGTCTGTCTCTTCAAAATGCTGTGAGCAAATACAGGTATTTCTTCCCTTTTTCTACCAGTGAATTTAATCCATTCCCTTTGCTGAAAAGGCTTCTTTGGCAACCTTTTGGAAAAATATGCAATTAGTAGTTATCACAGGATCACAGTTTTACAACGGCGAATTTACGTTCTTTTATGTGCACACAATTATAATTTAACTAGTATGTAGTTTAATTATAAGTATAATTTTTTTATTTTATTTTATTTTCGACAAGTAAGACAAATTTAGGATGAACTGCCACTGGATAAATTGTAAACAATCATGGCGGCGTATAACCTACAATTTAGCTCTCTGACGATTTTATTATTGTTATGTTTTTAAACATTCCAACATAATGAAAATATTACTAACAGTTGGTTTATTTAGTTATAATAATATTTAATTACTTACCGATGAAAAGTAACGCCACATTTCCTTGCAATGTGCGATAAACCACACGATATGCAAGTAACCATAATAAAGTTTTATATGTCCAAATTTCGCACATAACACGCACACACGAATAAATAATACAATCCTTATATACTATACAATCGTTTAACACAAGATCGGCACTCAACAAAAAGTTTTGCATAAGATGCTGACACCACAGAACAGAACACGATGGGTTTCTAACGCTTCATAAATACAAAACTGTCAAACACTGACGTGTATGGTGTATGTAAAAAGTGGTTTATCAAATATGGCCGCTGCGAACTTCCGTCGCGCGAATTATTGCCCCCACCACCGATAGTTTACCTCCTTTAGATATTTACTCTTTGGTACAACAGCGATTGCCAGTTTTAACAATGGGTTGGCCAATATGTATATATATAATAAATGATATCCTTCCTTCAAGTTTACTTTTTTATCGGTTTCAGGATATTAATCCTTTGTTTACATATGCAAAAGTAGGCTGGTAAATAAGTCATAACTAAAGTTGTACAGTTATATTTATTGCTTGTACGGTAATATTACAATACAGATCTGTCAATAACTGTCAACAGATGAAATAATAAATAATGAAACTATAGGGCTATTTATTAATACAAACAGACAGAAAACTCCAAACAATAATAATAAATACTGATATCCAACTGAAATGTATTTTCAGGCAATCCAAGGTCCATTTTTATGTAACCGTTGTGACATTAAAAATGTAAACATTTATGTAATATGAAAAAAGATAACAAATAACACAAACAAAATATAACAAATCAACCCATACAGACTTGACCAACTAATGAAATGAAAACGTTATTAATAAGAGAATATCAAAAGGTAATATCTATTAATAATGTCTTTATTTTCTGAAACCGATAAACTATTGAACAAATCACGGATGTTATGAATCATAACAGCCTTAGATGTCTTAAAATCCTCGCTCTACGAGCTCGGATTTTAAACCGACATCTGCGGCAGTTATGATAGTCATAACATTCCTATATATGTTAATAGCTATTCTTTATTTTCATTAGGTTTATAATTATATCATTGTTTATAAAGTATATAGTTATTCAACCTCTTGTTAGTACCAGTGGATCATTGGTAGATGGCGTGTTGGATGATGTGAGCCCATTATTACGACCGTAGCCCCGGTGTCGTTTACGTTAGTTACGACCATTGTTTATTATAAACAATGCTACGACGCATGCACGCATTTCGTACATCCGGTGCATCTACGTCACATGACATTCGTCGAGGAACTAAAGACTAAAGTCATAGATCGAAAATCGACTGTAATTATTAATAACTTTAGACAGTTTGTCAGTTTTCTATTTATTAAACTATTGGATTTCTTGTTCTAAAATGAATAATTTATACATATGACTAACCATGGTTGAGATATAAGATGGTGTCACGGCACACATTTTGACTACCGCTAGGATACGTCATCAAGTAGAAATCTTGGCGCGAATTTTAAATATAAAGTAGAATAATTGGATAGATTTTGCTGTTTCTAAATAACATCTTATCTTGAAATCAAGTACCACAAATTGAAAATCTACGATTTATATTTAGCTCGTGCTTATTATTGTAATGTTTAACCTGCACTTTTAATTAGAATGTATTTGACATAACATGAAATAAACTTTGAAATTAATCATGATTTTTAATAAAAAGTTGTAACATTTCACATTTGCAGACTTTAATTGAAAATAATATATTCTTTCATTGAATATTAAAAATGTTAGATAATGTTTACATAATTGTTCATAATATTCAATGAAAGAATAGTTTAAAGTAATGAAGGGATATTCAACAAAGTTGAATCTACTTGGAATAACATAATAATAACTACATAATAAAGCATAATATAACTATTTTTTGAATCCTGTAAATTTTGTGATCTTGTTTGTTTTTCTGTTGATTTCTCGTAGACGAATTTAAGTAAGTTCTTGTCCGAAAGAGACAATGAATTGCATAGCTGGCAAGCATCTTTTGCTACATTGTCAAAGATTTTTTATCCTCTTCAATTTCTCGCCGTGGTTAAAGGAGTCCTCCATGACCTTTGTGCATTTCTCAATTAAAACTGATACCACCAGACTAAATAAATTCAAATAACCAAAACTTAACATTCTTAAAATGTTGTGTAGCAGATTTGACAGACAGAGTTGACAATGTTGACAGTTCTCACTTTGCAGAAAACATATAGCTATTTAGTGGCACTCAACAAGTTTTTCTACTTGCGCAGTACAGTACGAAAATCGAGCCGAGATAAAACTAACCATATTTTATCTCAACCATGCATAAACTATAGCAATCTCAATGACAAGTATTTTATTTATATTAACTTTTACCAGTATGATACAATTGAATATGGTTTTCGTCCACAGGCAGTGTTCTCTTTAGCTTGTAGTTCATATGATTTGTCAGTAGGTAACTTGTATAATTTAAAAAATAAAACTTAAAAAATATTACTTTATTAAAAATAAATCATTTTAAGATAAATATATTATAAAAAATAGAAACAAGTATCACTTATTGATATTCTTTTACGATTAAATCACCAATTACTAATCTTTGTACATCATTAGCACCTGCATAAATTTCAGTAATTCTTGCATCTCTGTAGTGTCGTTCAGCAGGCATATCTGTAACATATCCCATTCCTCCTAAAATTTGAATAGCACCATGTGATACAAAAGTGGCAGCCTCACTAGCAGCTAGTTTCGCCATAGAAGATTCCTTTGTAGACCTTTGAGGTTCGTCACAACATACTGCTGCTCTCCAAACCAATAATCTAGCTGCTTCTAGTTTGATTGCCATATCTGCCAATCGTATCTAGTAAAAAGAATATATAGTATTCATAACATAATATGTCAAGTAGTTAATTATCACTTAATTCTTAGACAAAAAATTGGACTATAGAGGTATATGCAAAAATTTTTAATTAAAAAATTATTAAATTTGTAAAAAACTCATTTAAGGCAACAATTTTAGTTTTTTGATAGTTTTTGAGTTATTATAACCACCCATCTTCGACATCAAGAATAAATACTGATCCAGCAGGCCATGCAAAAACAATTTTATTTTCCTATTTCCTTATAACGTGACTACTTACTCAACAATTAATGCAATAGAATACTTCAAACGTCAAAATTTAAAATAAAATCGTTTAATGTTGAAGATGGGTGGTTATAATAACTCAAAAACTATCAAAGATAAACTCATCAATATATCATCAGAAAGAAGAGATGTATTAAAGAAAGTGAAAATATACAGAGTGTTCCGTTTAAAAAAACATAAGTTTAGTCTATAACATCTATCCAGATGTTCAATTGTTTTTCTGAGTACATACTTGAAATCTTTAGAACAAAAAGTTTTATTAATAAATTTTTTTTGTAGAATTAAAAACACCAGAGTTAAGGGGTAGTTCAATATATACATGAACACCCTGTACATACAGTAAAGCTTCGTTAATCCGGACTCAAATAATCCGGATTTCCCAGTAATCCAGACTAAATTGAAACATCACTTATTACATTATGTATCTCATAATCCGGATCGTTACGAAATATTTGTTGAGTTTGTATTTTTTATTATAAATATGTACATAGAATTTTTGTTTCTTCTTAGTTTTATATTTAGGTTTGTTTGTGTTTTGTTTTTGAATAATAAAACTTTATTCTGCCTATTATTTTTGAATTTTAAATGGGTTCCAATAATCCGGATTTTTCTCTAATTCGAATCGTCCTGCTTTTAATTGATCCGGATTAGCGAAGCTTTACTGTACTTTAAATGAGTTAACTAGCAGTCATCAGATATGTGTGATTCTGAACATTTAGGACAAATAGGTGTCACTTGTATATTTTTTTTCACAATGTGATTATATACACAACAATAGGCTTGTTCAGCATTTTTTTTTTATTTCATAAATCGAAAGTACAAGTGAAAAATAATGGATCTACAAAAAATCAGAATTTTATTCGCACGTTTAATGCCTTCAAAATTATTACAAATCTCCTCCGCGCGAGAGTGGGGGCGTGGCCAGGCGCTACGTCACTATACTCATAGGCCCGTCCGGCGAGCGCGCTCGACTCCATGCTTTTCAGTTTTTACAGGTGTTTTCGGAGTGTTATTTGTGTTGCGTACTGCTTGTTTAACTCAATATGAGTGCAAAAAAAAAAGAATTTTAAGTATTGTATAGTTCCAGAATGCACAAATACAAGTACAAAATAACAAAAAACATATAAGGAATCTTAATAAAAAATATAATATTGATTGACACAAGAAGTTAAAAATATTTAGATAACAAAGATTACATTAGTTTAAATTATGACATAAAATTATGTAAATTAGTGAATAAGACTATATTTTGTAATAATTATAGAGGTTTTTTTTGTACTTTCATTTTTATAAATAAAAACTAGGGTACCTAGTCAGTTTTTAAAATGTTTTTCAATATAGTCAACAAGTAAATGTAACTTCTAAAAAACTTTTTTGTATCTATATTGAAAATATTATTAAATAAAAGGGCTTTTTATATGTACTAAAATTAAAATGGACACTACAAGTTAAAAGTAAATGAATTTTGATTTCATTATCAAAATTCATTTACTTTTAACTTGTAGTGTCCAGTTATATATAGGGTGTCCCAGAAATAAGTGCACAAAAAGAAACCACATATTCCCGAGGTCAAAATAAATCGATTGGACCCAACTTACCTCTATACCAAAATGCTTCCTAAGGGAACTACAGGCCCCTGAAGACGGTTTTTATTTATTATCTCCGAAACTGTTCAAGTTAAAGTAATGAAATTTTGCACATCCACTAAACTTTCTAAGCCTAACAGAATGAGGTAAATATCATCTCAAAATTTTTACCAAGGGTGGGTCAAGCTGTAGGGATGGTGGGTAAAAATTACCGCAACTTTTTTATTTGTAAATTTTTTTGAGTTTTGACTTCAAAATATGAATTGTCAGAGTTTTTCACAAAGGAAATGCCCTCTTGTGCAACTTCGATCGGAGGCACCGTTTTCGAAATAAATTCATTTTAATATTCAAATGCATGCTCTAAAAGTCTAAAATGATTAGGTAAGTGGAGTAAGTGGACTAATTTTTTCCTTTTCTCGTCAAAACAAAATTTAAGAGCCAGATCAAACCAAGATTTTCATATTTATTTTAACAACTGCTCAAAATGCTTAAATTTTGTTTCGACGCGAAAAGGAAAAAATTAGTCCACTTACCTATCATTTTAGAGCATGCATTTGAATATTAAAATGAATTTATCTCGAAAACGGTGCCTCCGATCGAAGTTGCACAAGAGGGCATTTCCTTTGTGAAAAACTCTGACAATTCATACTTTGAAGTCAAAACTCAAAAAAATTTACAAATAAAAAAGTTGCGGTAATTTTTACCCACCACCCCTACAGCTTGACCCACCCTTGGTAAAAATTTGGAGATGATATTTACCTCATTCTGTTAGGCTTAGAAAGTTTAGTGGATGTGCAAAATTTCATGAACAGTTTCGGAGATAATAAATAAAAACCGTCGTCAGGGGCCCACATTTAGGGGCCTGTAGCTCCCTTAGGAAGCATTTTGGTATAGAGGTAAGTTTGGTCCAATCGATTTATTTTGACCTCGGGAATATGTGGTTTTATTTTGTGCACTTATTTCTGGAACACCCTGTATTTTAATTTTAGTACATGTAAAAAGCTGTCTATCAATATGAAAAAGCACATTATAAAAACTTTATCTATTTATACTATGGAATAAACTCACATTAAAGTGATCCTCAACAAAATCTCGTGCCTTTGTCGGAAACAAAATCAGATCTCCGCATTGCACGTTGCCATGCTCTTAGCTTTTGGTCGCTTGGCAAAATAAATAATTTTTCCGGAGCATTTACAGCAACCGGTGATACTCCTATAAGTGGAAAATCTTTAGACAGAAATATTCCAGCCTTTAAAAATTTTGTTGACATATCATCCGACGATATTTTTAAAATATCGTTTTCTAACTTCAAACCACGCGATATGGCTTCCGTCTGAAATATTTTTATTTAAATAGTCCATAATCATAAACATGTCAACTTCAGGGTAGATTACCAGAATCAGCTTTACTAAATCCAACTTCAATTGAATACATTTTCCCAAAATGTTAAAAACAACAACGAAACACGAAGCACGTTTTATCGGAACGGCTGTTTAGCGATCGCGGTCTGTAGATCTCCACAGCGGCAAGTTGCGTATAGTGACGTCACGAGCAGACGCACTGTTTTGCGACTATTACAAATTTCAATCTCTTATATTTCGAAAACGGAAACAGTTAATAATATGAAATTTTAAGGGCATAATAAAAATATCGAGTACTATACAAAAACGTATAAAAACCATATAAAACGAATTTCCCGGAACAAGCCTATTAATACAATGTTCCAGCTTCTTGAAAAAAAAATATAAAAAAAATTATATAAATGAATTTACAATGAACAAATATTTTATTTACAATAACTTTTAGTTGAATTTTACTAACCTTAACAGCTTGCAATTGATTGATAGGCTTTCCAAAAGCTTTTCTTTGTGCAGCATATTCAACAGCAACCTCCAAGGCAGCTTGTGCAATACCTAACGCTTGAGATGCTATGCCTACCCTGGCTTTGTCTAGTTGTTCCATTGCCATCTTAAAACCACCTCCCACGGTACCTGAAATTATTAATATAATTTTAAATTAATACATTCCTAAGTTACACATTTTAAAGGAATGACGATGGCTAAGTGCTGAATCGAGGTCTATTAGTCACTTTTACAATAGGCGCCTCAACTCAATAATAGAAAAATTTGATGATTAATGTATCATGAATGTAAGGTGGACAGTAGTAGTTTAGTAAATTTCTGCCAGCACAAATTTTGAACTGGTTTCTTACAAAAGTGCAAGAACTGAATTTGCTCAATTTTTTTCCAAAAAATTAGATCTGTTCACTGTAGAAACATTTCTTCATCTTATCTGCTTTTGATCCTTTGGATCCCAAATTTCTATCACTAAAGTTAGCAGCTTTAGGAATAAGAGGATTTCTGAATGAATGACAGTATCTTATTTGACAAACCGTCGTCATAGTAAACGCTCAAAACAATTTATAAATTGAATTCGTAAGCAAAAATGGCCTATATAGACTAGTTGCTGGCAAATCCAAAAATTTTAACTTTTGTGCATGTCATAAATACCTACTTTGCCATTTTCTTTGTATAATTATTCTAATAATTGTTTTTAAACCATAAACATTAAATAAAAGTATTTCTACTCTAGTAAAATAAAATACTAATCCATTGTACTACATACATTACTTGCCTAAAATATTTTCTTTTGGTATTCTTACATCTTCTAAAATTATATTACATGTTGAAGAAGACCTTATACCCATTTTGTCTTCTTTTTTACCTAAAGAAACTCCAGGACTTGGAATAGGAACTAAAAATCCCGTAATACCTAAAATTATAATTCTTTATTTAATCTGTGATTTCACAAAATATAAAGGTTAAAACTAATCAATTTATTTATTTATTTATTGTATACGCAATCTACAGATTATATCTATTTACAGATTGCACTAAACCTAACCTATCTTAAAAACTAAAACAAAACAAAATGATTTTAAACCAACAAAAACAAAACAAAAAAATAAAATTCAAGCAATAGGCAAGTTGACCCATATATTTTTTATTACATTAGCCTTAAATTTGGACAATGAGTCATCGAAAATGTCACAACAGCTTTGATGCAAATTAAAATTAGTACACATTGTGTAAATTGGAGAATTGACGAGGTAGTTCTGTCTTGGCGTAACAAACGTAAATGTTCTAATAAGTAGTGAGGGATAAGTACATCCCTTGGTGGTCAGTTGCTACTACCAGTCAAGACATCGACGGTGTCTCTGTGACCGATAGCGGCTTGCTAAGCAAGCACCAAGAGCGGCGACCTCTAGCCCTGATGGACTAAAACATGCTTAATAAATAGGATTATAGGAAACAACTACTGGACGGGCAAAGGCCCCTACTCCCATTGAATTATACCTATAAATCCAAATTGGTAGCCAAATTTGTTATTTGTCTTTTCTATACCAGACACAGACCGGTTTCGAACTCTTTATGTTCTCATCAGTGTGCCACAGGTAGCTGAAAAGACAAATAACAAAGGCAAACCAAACTGGCCTATGGCAGACCCAGCACATAGTAAGTAGTGAAGGATAAGTACATCCCTCTGGTGGTCAATTGCTATTACCAGTCAAGACATCGACGGTGTCTCTGTGACCGATAGCGGCTTGCCAAGCAAGCACCAAGAGCGGCGACCTCTAGCCCTTGCCTTTGTTATTTGTCTTTTCAGCTACCTGTGGCACACTGATGAGAACATAAAGAGTTTGAAACCGGTCTGTGTCTGGTATAGAAAAGACAAATAACAAATTTGGCTACCAATTTGGATTTATAGGTATAATTCAATGGGAGTAGGGGCCTTTGCCCGTCCAGTAGTTGTTTCCTATAATCCTATTTATTAAGCATGTTTTAGTTCATCAGGGCTAGAGGTCGCCGCTCTTGGTGCTTGCTTGGCAAGCCGCTATCGGTCACAGAGACACCGTCGATGTCTTGACTGGTAGTAGCAACTGACCACCAGAGGGATGTACTTATCCCTCACTACTTACTATGTGCTGGGTCTGCCATAGGCCAGTTTGGTTTGCCTTTGTTATTTGTCTTTTCAGCTACCTGTGGCACACTGATGAGAACATAAAGAGTTCGAAACCGGTCTGTGTCTGGTATAGAAAAGACAAATAACAAATTTGGCTACCAATTTGGATTTATAGGTATAATTCAATGGGAGTAGGGGCCTTTGCCCATCCAGTAGTTGTTTCCTATAATCCTATTTATCATGATACAATAAATAAGAGATAAGATATCGCGCAGCTCGTGACGTCAGTCGGTGAGCTAGGACGCCATTAAACGCCCGGCTGTCAGGAGTGTCAGGTAGAATTGTCAAGTTGTTGCAGATATTTTTGGGTTTAAAAGTTAAGAAATCGTCGAAAATGAGATGTGCTGTATATACGATTGTGATGTTGATAATCAATTAAGAGATTCTACGCACGATATAAAGTTTTTTAGTTCCCTGAAATAAAAAAACTGCAGGGTGTATGGAAACGCGGTTTCAGACAAAATAGTATGTGTATCATCGTATTAAAAGCATATTTCCAAACTCCGTGTTGCTTACGCCTAGATAAGCAATCTGCACGGTCGTCCGGGAATGTATTAAGTTTTTCCTACTAAGCACACAATGTACTATTTAGCATCAATTCTCTTAGTAACTAGAAATTTTTTAGAGAAAGTTTATTTACATTTTTTACCTTAATTATTAACATTTTTATATTTTTTTAACTTCCTACATATTAAAGATAACATTTGACGTCAAAACTGGGTTTTCTTAGTATACTTAACTTTCGGCAAGAAACAATTTTTGAGAAATTAATTATAAATAAGTTTTCTATAATGCTGCATACTGTCTGGCGATCGCACTGTATTTTTACGTAAAAACATTCTTCAAAATTCTTAAATATCAAATATATTGAATGTATATGGTTA
Organism: Rhagium mordax; assembly: GCA_963680705.1. Classification (NCBI taxonomy): domain Eukaryota; kingdom Metazoa; phylum Arthropoda; class Insecta; order Coleoptera; family Cerambycidae; genus Rhagium; species Rhagium mordax. The sequence goes on from OY796662.1 coordinate 18,427,670, forward strand.
ATTTATCCTTTTTTACATTTGACTTGCCATTTTTGTAATTTCGAAAACCTCGAATAACAAGAACCCCATAATTATTAATTTGTAGGACCAGACATATTCAACAATTACAAATCGAAATACATGCCTACGAAAATATAAATTGGGAGTTAATTTCGTATTATTATACTTATATTCACGTATAATATAGAAATATCTGCATAAAATAAATCAAATGTAATAATCAGTGTTATCCTCTGGGCTCTAATAAATTTCATCTAAAATGTAATAATTTAAATAGCCGTCATTAACTAAGTATTACACTATAAGCAGTGAACCCATATTATGAATAAAATCCAGAAAACAGAGTTCCTAACTAATAAAATTTGATATTAAATTCGAAACCGCGACATAGATTTTAAAAATTACTCACTGTGTGACGTCATGCGCAAACCGGACGAAATTTGAACGCTTTGATATCACATCTTGTGTAGTTGTATCATGCCTATTTATTAAGTAAATGTTCTATTAAAACGAGTATTCAGCACAGGTACATAGAACTTAATTGAACCAAGTAACCACTCATCAGATATTTTTGAATTGACAATTTTGTATAGGTAAATGACGCTAGAGAGGACACGCCTGTTAGCCAAAGAAAGAAGATTGTATTGTTTCAAATTGAGCAAATATACATTATTACTCGGATAATGACCTGTTAGTATAAATTCACAATGCTTAATGAATTTTTTTTGAATATTTTCAATTGCTTGAATACTAAACTAAACGACAAGAAACAAAAACAGAGAAGGCCTCCTCTGTATTTCTGACAAAGACAGTGCTGGAAGAAATGGCCAGCGCTGGCAACGAAGGTGCCTCGACTCAAGAAGACTTAACTGGGGAAGGCACCTCCGCACAAGAAATCATCGCCGGTGATCAGGTAACTGAATCAGACGGCCTTGATATCAACCTAGATAATCTAGGCATAAAGGAAAAACGACTTTCAGGTGCTCAACGGAAAAAGCTTCGGAAAGCCGAAAAAATGGCTGCTGGAACGTGGACCAAACAAAGACCACGTCAGACACAGCCAGGAAAAAGTGGTGGGGAAGCACCGGTAGGAGGTACGAAAAGACTCATATCGGACTCAAGCTCCCCTGCCACACCACATCCCAAGAAGGCCAGGAGCGGAGCTGCGCCGACTCCTTCTTATAAGGATGCTATGGTAGGAATCAGGATGGCTGTGATTGACGCAAGACATCCAGACGTCCTACTGGATCAGGAACAAGCAGACCTGATCCAGAACAAGCTGGTGGCCGCAATTGACGCCATTCCCTTTGGGGAGGCGTCACCGAGGTTCCAGCGTTTTCCAAAATTTGAGGTGGGAATACTAAACATCACCTGTGCAGATCCCACCACAAAAGACTGGCTGACACGGACTGTGCGGGAGATGGAGGGGCTGGCGGAGGGATTGACCTTGACCACGGTTGAGACCAAAGATCTCCCTAAGCGTCCAAAATTTCTCATATGGATCCCAGAGCCAGTCGAGGAATCAGTGGTTAGGAACCGACTCAGGAAGCAAAATGCAGGCCTGAGAACGGAAGAATGGCTGCTGATGAGCCGAAAAGTCGAGGGGAAGGGGCAAACGCTGGCCTACTCCATAGACGGAAAATCGGCCAAGGCGCTAGAGGAAGCAGACTTTAAGCCTTATTACTGCCTGGGAAGGGTGATCTTTAAACAGATCCAAAATAAAGGTAGTGCAGATAAACCTACATCATAGCAAGGCGGCTACAGTGGTCCTTGCCAAAACAATGGAGAGCTGTGATGTGGCGTTAATTCAAGAACCCTGGGTATACAAAGGACAGGTAAGAGGCCTGACGGGGGTAGGTGGAGAACTAATATATAGTAGAGCCACTGAGAACCCTAGGGCGTGTATCATTATAAAAAAACACATTAAGGCAATGCCACTAATGAACTTCTGTTCTAGGGACCTTGCAGCAGTTAAAATCAGGGCCACGTGTGAGGGTGTGCCAAGAGAGGTAACACTGGGCTCGGCATACCTTCCATATGACGACCCTGAGCCACCACCAACCAGAGAAGTAGAAAGACTGGTGAGGAGCTGTAGAGGCAGCGGATCTCAGCTCATCATCGGGTGCGATGCGAATGCGCATCATACGGTCTGGGGAAGTTCCAACATCAACCCAAGAGGTGAGTCACTCTTTGAATTTATTATGGAACATAATCTCGACATAATAAATGTAGGCAACACTCCTACCTTTGTAACTACACAAAGGCAAAGTGCTAGATATAACAATAGGAACAACACATGCGTGTAACATTGTTAGTAATTGGCGTGTCTCTGATGAAGAGAGTTGCTCAGATCACAGACACATACGTTTTGATATAACGGGTATTGACCGTGTAACAGAAATTTACCGTAACCCACGAAAGACGAATTGGGAGTCATACAAAGCGGACCTTGCTCGGGAACTGGACGGGATAAAGACCACTATAAACAATGTGGAAGATGTGGATATGATTGCGGAGCAAATTCAGAATGCAATCATTTCTGCATATGAGGAAAACTGTCCTCTGCTAGTCAGGGAATCCACCAGGAAAGTGCCCTGGTGGAACAAAGACCTCACTATCATGAGAAGAGAAGTCAGGAAAAAATTTAATATTGCTAAAAGATCAGCCAACTGGGACGAATACAAGGCGTCCTTGACTGAGTACAACCGAGCATTGAGAAAGTCTAAGAGAGAATCCTGGAAGAGGCACTGTGAGAACATTGAAAGTACTCCGGAATGTGCCAGACTGCAAAAAATTCTCTCGAAAGACAATCAATGCGTAATAAACTCTCTCGTAACCGAGACGGGAGAACATACCAAATCAGGTAAAGAGACAATGGAGGAACTCCTTCATGTGCACTTTCCTGGTTCCACTATAATTGATCAATCACTGGAGGAATGGCAAGGAGCAGAACTGGTAGCATCTGGTAATAGAGCAACCAGGACAGACTGGTCAGTTACCAAAAAAGTGATAAATCAATCCAAAATCAAATGGGCAGTAAACTCATTTGAGTCATACAAACCTCCGGGACCAGACGGAATCATGCCAATAATGCTTCAGCAGGGCATAGACCTACTAGCATCACAGCTATGTATACTCTACAGAGCCAGCCTAGCGCTAGGCTATATACCAAAAATTTGGAAAACAGTTAGGGTGGTATTCATACCAAAGCCAGGGCGTCACCCATATACCCAGGCAAAGTCCCTAAGACCTATAAGTCTTATGTCGTTTCAACTTAAGACAATTGAAAAACTGCTTGATAGACATATTAGGGATGATGTCATGGTGAGAAGTCCTCTACATCAGGCCCAATTTGCATACAGAGCAGGAATGTCTACAGAAACAGCGCTTCACCATCTAACTCAGAAGGTGGAAAAAACACTGGAAAACAAAGAAGTAGCCTTGGGTGCTTTCCTTGATATAGAGGGGGTATTTGATAATACCTCATTTAGGTCCATCATCAGAACTGCCAGAGAGTCTGGTATCGAGAGTACCTGCTGCAGGTGGATCGAAAGCATGCTTAAAGGCAGGATGGTATTCACCACCATGATGGGAGAAAGCTTAGGAGCTTCAGTTGCAGGCGGATGCCCACAGGGAGGGGTCCTGTCCCCTCTGTTGTGGAACCTTGTAGTTGACAGACTCTTAAGGAAACTCACAAATGAAGGCTTTGAAGTTCAAGGATATGCTGACGACATTGTCATCATTGTAAGGGGAAAATTTAACAACACAGTCAGGGATCGTTTACAAAGAGCCCTGAATGTGGTAGAAAAATGGACTGACGAAGAAGGGTTAAAGGTGAGCCCACATAAAACCACTATCGTCCCATTCACTAGAAGAAGGAACTTGGAGGGTCTGAGGCCTCTAAGAATACAAAACACGGAGCTGCGGATGTCGGGAGAGGTTAAGTATCTTGGAGTTCTCCTAGACTCCAAACTAACCTGGAACCAACATCTGGACAGGACTATACAAAGATCGGTAGCAATATTAGCAACATGCAGACGATTATATGGCAAGACATGGGGGCTAAGACCTGATATGATGCATTGGATCTACACCAGGGTAGTCAGACCTACCATCACATATGCTGCGTTAGTTTGGTGGACAAAAACAATACAAACAACGGCGAATAGCAAGCTAAGCCGGGTACAGAGACTGGCTTGCCTGGGGATTACGGGTGCCATGAAAAGCACTCCTACAGCAGCTATGGAGACCCTATTAAACCTTCCTCCACTTAGTATAATGATTCAGGGGGAAGCCAGGATGGGGGCATATAGGCTGCAGAACTCAATTGACCCGAGTTTACGCGGAACAGGATCGGGACACATGAAGATAGTGAACACGGTAGAAGATCCTGTATTAAACATGAGGTCAGACTACATGACACCAACAATCACATTCCACAAGCCTTTTAACATTATTATTATAATAATAATAATAATAATAATCTTTATTGAAAATAGGAATTCCTAATATACAAAGTAGAAAAAGAAGATACATTTCAATTACAATTACAATTACAATAAACAGTTTAATAGTAACTAATAATACCTAATTAATACGTATAAGAAAGTATAAAATGATTACAATTAGTGGTCTACAAAGAACACTAACAAAACAATGAACAATGATAATCAAAAATAATAACAATAGCTATAATAATCAACTGTATTAGCAACATCATAAAACCCAGATTACAAAAAAAAGAAAATACCTACACAGAAATTAGTATTAGCAACACTTATTGAGATAAGTTATTTTTTATATAAATCATTAATTTGGATTTAAAATTTCTAAGACATGGACTATTTTTTATAACAGTTGGCAGTTTATTGTACCGGTCATACCCTTTGAAGAATAAAGAATTCATAGTTCTTTTACAGTTAGTTCTCGCTATATAAAAATTATTATTGTTTCTTGTGTTATATTGGTGTATTTGATTTAAGTAAGATGTAAATATTGGACAAAGAGAATGGTCAGCAAGAACTCCTGACATATTGCGGAAAGGACTCTGTTGGTATACAGACGGTTCTAGGACGGAAACAGGAACTGGAGCAGGGATACATGGAGAAAGACCAAGGGAGGGTATAACTCACTCTCTGGGACGCTACTCCACCGTATTCCAAACAGAAATTTTTGCTATACTTGAGTGTATACGCGAAAATATAAGAAGAGGGTATGCTGGACTACAGATTACCATCGCATCGGACAGTCAGGCGGCATTAAAGGCAATAGCCTCCAATAAGGTGTCGTCCAAACTGGTATGGGAATGCCATGAGGAACTCAGAATCCTGGGAGAAAGGAACAGAGTAAAATTACTCTGGGTACCAGGACACTCTGGGATATCAGGCAATGAAAAAGCTGACGAACTTGCTAGACAGGGATCAACTAACACCTTTCTTGGCCCAGAACCTGTGCTGGGTATCTCCAAAAGCACAGCAAGGGGAGCTATTAGCGATTGGGTCAAGGACAAACATAATAATCACTGGAGGAATATCCCAGGAAATCGACATGGGAAAACACTAATTAAAAGCCCATGTCCCAAAAGAACTGAAGAACTGCTCACAAAGAACAGGATTCAGTTGAGAACAATTATAGGACTTCTAACAGGGCATTTCTCTGTTAAGAAACACTTACATACAATGGGGAAATATGATGGCGACCTAAACTGTAGACTATGCAGAAAGGAACCTGAAACAGTGGACCATATCATTTTCAAGTGCGAAGCACTAGCTCGCAGGAGATATAATATTTACGGGCAGACCCAAACAGAACCGGAAAATATCCAAACTCGTTCAGTCACGGATTTGTATCACTTGATTAGTGGTACAGAGTTACTGAAGTGGGTGGAGTAGATTAACAAAGGGAGAGCACAATAAGCCCAGGAGGCTGCAGTGCCCTCGGTGTTTAAACAGACGAGCCCTAGGTGAAGAAAAAAAAAAAAAAATTGCTTGAATATATTTAATGTAATAAGGACTCCAGACTATGCTACAGTATTCCAGTTTAGATCTGACAAAGCTGTTAAAAAGTATCAACAAAGTTCTTTTGTTGTGGAATTGTTTACAATTACGCAATATGAACCCAAGGTTACGATAAGATTTGTTTACTAAATTCTCAATATGGTATGAAAAAGTTAACTTTGTATTAAATTTAATGCCAGATCAGTGATATCATTTACACGTTGCAAGATCACATTATTTATTGTATAGTCAAACAATATTGGATTTTTTACATATGCAAATGTCATGGTTTTACACTTGCTGCCATTAAATGGAAGTTTATTAATAATAGACCATTGATATAGTTTGTCTATGTTGATTTGAAGCTTTAGACAATCATCGACAGATAATACCTCCTTATATAATTTAATGTCATCAGCAAACAATAAAATCTTACATTCATCAACATTGCAGACTATGTCATTAATAAACATTAAGAATAGAAGGGGTCCTAGATTCGAACCTTGAGGTACACCAGAGGTTGCAATGTACTCACCAGATTTATAGTTATTTACTGAAACATATTGTATCCGACTGCTCAAATATGAAGTCATTAGTTTAACAAGTGAGGATGACATCGAAAATTTTGACAAATTAGATAATATCACTTGGTGGTCAACTTTATCGAAAGCCTTGGCAAAATCCGTATAGATTACATCAACCTGATGGTATCTTGACAAGGCTTCCGAAGTATTTTGTACAAAGTTAATTTGCTACCATATTTCTGCCTACTAAGAAAATTCTAGTATTATACACATATTATTAAGGATCAGAGACCGCGACAGGAGACAGATACATGTGTTGTAGGGTGGAGCGAAACAGAGTATGAATTTCTTAATCAAATAGCGCGCAAAAGTTGTCTATATACATTAGTGCATGTAAATACTCTGGAAAGGGTTCAACCACAGACCACATAGACTTGGCGTATCAAATGTTCTAACATGAATAAATTACTTTACTTTACTTTACTTTACTATATACATAAGTACATATACACGTATACATACGCTTAAAATTATACATCTGCCAGGTGGCTATGAATCGTTTTGCCTTAAAATAAACTTCTAAAATTTGTAACATGAATTATAGGTCACTATAGCCAGAATCTGACATAATTGTGCACAAAATACTAGTTTCCGTCTAACCCGAAGTAACACCAACTTTCTTATTCTAAATGGATCCTGTATGCATGTATTGCAGTTTCTTGTTCGTCTTGAAATTCTAATTTCAGAGATGTCACAAGTTGGCATTTATTTAAAAAGAGGCATCAAAAATGTGAAAAAACTGAAAAACACAAGTAGGCTCTTCTAGAATTTTATTTTTGAACCTAATAAAAAGTATGGACATGTTTTTTGTAACTTTATGTAGGTATGCAAAAGTTTTTGTTTCCTCGCAGATTTTGCACTTTTAAAAATTCATGAAAAACAATTAAATTTTGTGAACGAATTTTAAATGGACCATATTGTTTTTACACCATATAATCCAGTCAAATGGTGTTCAAAACTACCGTTTCTGTAACAAAATTGCGGAAGTTTTTTTCTCAACGGTTCTATATGTTTTTTGGGGTGCTGAATCCAAATTTCAGGTTTGCTGCCTTGTAAGAGTTCGGCTTCTCAACGAAAAAAACTCAAAATTTTCGCACTATTTTCAGTTTTTTGCTTATATCCCGAAAATTATGCAGTTCTCGAAGGCGATCATTCTATACAAAATTAAACTAGACAAAATTTCCTACAAAATGCACTATTCAACTTTGATTTTCTCATGAGTGGTATCGGCGCTAGAGCGCGCGGAACAATAGCAATTTTTTGGCCCTGCTGCGGAAAAATCAAAAACGCCCACTCCCACCCCCTACAACTCGAAAAATATACATGTTATCAACAAAACCCTTATACAGAGTGAAAGTACATTTAATTTTCCATAAGAGACGTCTCTAACATTCAAATTTCTCATAAGGGGGGGGAAGTGAAAATGACGAAAAATGCCTTCTGCACCTTACAGCCAAAACAACCCCTCCCACCTGTCTAGCTCTCATTGGTGCTATACTTTCCATGTATTACGCATAAAAAGATGTTGTTTTGAATAAATTGATGGCAAAGCATGTTTGATGAAAACATTAGCAAATTATATTTACAACATATTAGGTACATTGCACTGAATATAAAGCTGTTATGTACTACACAGTTATTTTAGTCGCCTCTGTTGGGTTGTTGGTGGCCCAGGCAATGTTTCTTAGGCACTAGAAGGTCCAGGTGAAGGGTCTTGGGCAATAGAAGGTCCAGGCAAAGGGTCAGGGGCTATGGAAGGTCCAGGCTGAATAGTGAGTTGTTGTTGTTCTTCAAATGAAAAAATTGTAATACAATGATTAATGTTATGATAGAGAAAAACTGATTAGTAAAGATGCATAACGCTGCAAAATATTAGCCTTGTTCGTAGAGTAGTCAGAAACCATCAGAAACTGTCCGACGCATGCGCATTTGGTTGTAGAGTTGCGCGTGTTAAGTCAAAGCACTTTTAAATTTCAGAGCTCTATTCAAAATCACATCTCTACAGTCATCAAACTATCACAAATCGGTTCTACGAACAAAGCTATTACATGAATTAATACCTTCTGTTGCCTCAGCTGCTTCAGACAGTGGTACTGCAACGATCTCGTCCACGTCGTCTTCCTCTTTTGTATCCTCTACCATCCGGAGAGTCAGTGGAGAAGAGTGTTGCCAACCACATGCTCTTTCTCTACGCAATGAGTGGTTGCGCCTCAACGTCCGCGTTATTCAACCAAGGCAAGATTAAATTTCTCAAGACCCTCTCCAAACATCCCGATCTCGAATCATTCATTTCTAAATTCGCTGCTCCTTCAGCCCATCCAAAGGAAATAACAGCTGCTGATGAGAAATTTTTGATCGCCCCTTATGGCGGTAACCACCCAATCGCAACACTCAACAAGCTGAGGTATAAGCAATACGTGACATCAGCCTACAAGGCATCAGCAAACACGGCTTCCATACCTCCCACTAAAGCTGCAGCTCATCAACACGCCTTTAGAGTTTACCATCAGGTGCAACAGTGGATCGGAAATTTGGATCCAGAGCAGTAGGGGTGGAAGTTGACAAAAAATGGGTTTGTTCCCATTACCACACTGATATCCCGGCTTCCGAGAGGCTTCTTCAGCTTATATCTTGTAAATGCAAGACAGATTGCCAAGGTCGGTGTGGGTGTAGGCGAACAGGAATATTCTGCACGAAACTGTGCCAGCAATGTGAAGGGTCGTGCTCCAACATCGACGACAATTTGGATACAAAAGACGAAGACGACCTGGACGAGATCCTTGCAGTACCACTGTCTGAAGCAGCTGAGGCGACAGAAGGTATCAATTCATGTAATATTTTGCAGCGTTATGCATCTTTACCGAGATCATTACTTTAATTAGTTTTTCTCTATCATAACATTAATCATTGTATTACAATTTTTTCAGTTGAAGAACAGCAACAACTCACTATTCAGCCTGGACTTTCCATAGCCCCTGACCCTTTGCCTGGACCTTCTATTGCCCAAGACCCTTCACCTGGACCTTCTAGTGCCTAAGAAACATTGCCTGGGCCACCAACAACCCAACAGAGGCGACTAAAATAACTGTGTACATAACAGCTTTATATTCAGTGTAATGTACCTAATATGTTGTAAATATAATTTGTTAATGTTTTCATCAAACATGCTTTGTCATCAATTTATTCAAAACAACTTCTTTTATGCGTAATACATGGAAAGTATAGCGCCAATGAGAGCGAGACAGGTGGGAGGGGTCGTTTTGGCTGTAAGGTGCAGAAGGCATTTTTCGTAATTTTTGCTTTGCTCCCTCCCCCCTTATGAGAAATTTGAATGTTAGAGACGTCTCTTGTAGAAAATTAAATGTACTTTCACGCGGTATAAGGGTTTTGTTGATAACATGTATATTTTTCGAGTTGTAGGGGGTGGGAGTGGGCGTTTTTGATGTTTTCGCAGCAGGGCCAAAAAATTGCTGTTGTTCAGCGTGCTCTAGCGCCGATACCGCTCATGAGAAAATCAAAGTTGACTAGTGCATTTCGTAGGAAATTTTGTCTACTTTAATTTTGTATAGAATGATCGCCTTCAAAAACTGCATAATTTTCGAGATATAAGCAAAAAACTGAAAATAATGCGCAAATTTTGAGGTTTTTTGCGTTTTTCGTTGTGAAGCCGACCTCCTACAAGGCAGCAAATCTGAAATTTGAATTCAGCACCCTAAAAAACATACAGAACCGTTGAGAAAAAAACCGCAATTTTGTTATGGAAAAACCACCATTTGATTGGACTAATAAGAAAGGACACACTTTCAGCTTTCATTTGATATGAATTACATATGTCTAGATTTGTTAAGAGCGAGTATTCGTAAAATTTCATTCTTATGGTAGATAACATAACTTGAAGATTATTTTCAACAAATTTAAATATGACATCTCAATTACAACAAACATTTCATTGTAATTGTATGTTAATATCGAGTTTTTATGGTAACAGACGTGAAATGTAAATGCGATACAATTAAATCGAAGAAGCTATGAAAGTAATACGACTTATGTAAAATACACAATGTAAAATATGCTTCTTTTCTAATGAATATAAATTGTAATTTAAAAAAATAAAAAACTTAGACTATGTAGAAAAAGCATAGCATGAGTAGATTCCTTTGATGACATCTAGTGAACCTTATTTTATTCGTATATAAACAAATTATGTTTCATTCTTATTTTACAATATACTTTCGGTACAATAGAACTATTTACAGTCAAAATCTTCAATACCTTTGTGTTTTAGACTTTTATCTACTGTAGCAAATATAACTACAGCTTTCCCTTCTATACCACTTGTAACCCATGATTTTGTACCATTTAATATATAACTGTCTCCATCAAGAACTGCAGTAGTGGACATTGCTCCAACATCACTACCAGCATCTGGAACAATATAGTAAGAGAAATAATAATTATCAATATAAACGAACAACAATGAAAACATATTAGGATGCATCATTTATTAATTTGAGTGAGAAAAATAATCGCTATTTTACTAAATCAAAAAAATAATCGCTATTTTACTAAATCAAAATCGTTTAATAAAGTGGCACTTTACCACATAGTCCAACCGGGTATTTGGAAAAAAGGGCAATGTCTTGCAAATTGTGATAAAAGCATGAAATTTGGTACAAGTGCTTTTTAGGCAATTATAAGCGATTTGACCCGCATGACCCATATTTCGAACCCGTAGGAGCAAGATGGCGGCGGTTTTCAAAATGACGACTATCCAAACCAAACAACGGTTAATAATGTGTCGATTTTGACAATGTGGGGGTCGCTTGCAAGTAATTATAGGATGAAACAAACTACAGAATGCATATTTTTTTGATCCAAAATCATTATGCTTTAAAAAATGCATTTCTTTAAACATTGCTTCGTAAATTTAAAAATTAACGGTTCTTGATAGTATTCCACTTATTTTAAAAAGATTAATGGAAATTTAAATATTGGTATTGTAACCTATGTTGGCTAACAAGTAAGGGGAACCCCCCCCCCCCCTCGCTCTTCTTTCAGAATGTCCCAGTTCTCAACTGGGTCAACCAACAGGGTATACATAATAAAACCTATTTCATTCAACATACACATAATTATTGTTATAAAATTTTAATTTTTGTTATTACAGGATGCTGAACATATACACTGTAAAGTACAAGGCAGATCAGTACGCTTACACGAACATCGCATTGTATCTCAACCTGATTTGCAACCACACTTCTCAAGTTCTCTACACGCGTTCCATATATGTGGCAAGGAAGACCACAATAGTTCCCAAATGCCATTCGATTTTATCCAGCCCCAATCATTAAGTACGGGTAACGTCATATTGGACATATCAATTGCTCGGCCCCATATCTGCCCAGCCTGATACGCAGATCTTAAACAATGTTGTTTTAGAGCAGTTGAGGTTGGAGGAATAAGGTGAATGGGAGAATTTTCTGTGCAAAAGAGGTGTTTTCTAAGTTTATTAAATTTTATAACAATAAATATGTGTATGTTGAATGAAATAGGTTTTATTATGTATACCCTGTTGGTTGACCCAGTTGAGAACTGGGGCATTTTGAAAGAAGAGCGAGGCGGGGGGGGGGTTCCCCTAACTTGTTAGAAGACCAATATTTAAATTTCCATTGATCTTTTTAAAATAAGTAGAATACTATCAAGAACCGTTAATTTTTAAATTTACGAAGCAATGTTAAAAAAAATGCATTTTTTTAAGCAAAATGGTTTTGGATAAAAAAAAAAAAAATGCATTCTGTAGTTTGTTTCATCCTAGAATTACTTGAAAGTGACCCCCACATTGTCAAAATCGACATATTATTAACCGTTTTTTGTTTTGGATAGTCGCCATTTTGAATACCGCCGCCATCTTGCTCCTACGGGTTCGAAATATGGGTCATGCGGGTCAAATCGCTTATAATTGCCTAAAAAGCATCTGTACCAAATTTCATGCTTTTATCACAATTTGCAAGACATTTGAAATACCCGGTTGGACTAACATGGAAATGTCACTTTACTATTATTATAGTAATGTCAGTGGTAATAAAAAACAGTTCGACAGAAAATATTTCATATACCTTCTCGTATTTTTTTTTTGGATTTTAAAGGAAGTAAGATCGAAGTTGTTTCTCGAGCGGCATTTAAAATGTCTTCAAAACAATTTTCTAAATTGTCTTCAGTAGCAAGATTCATTTTTATAATTAATATATAACTTAAAATCAATTCGACTCACAAAAATTATACATAACTCTTATCACATAAATAAACAAAAGCCGTGTAGGTTACTAGGTTACGGAAATCCTACACAAGTACCTACTATGATATTTTTTTAATTCCAAACTTCGTAATGTTTTTATGTCTATCACTATTTGCTTATAATTATCTACTAACACAAAATGCGAAAAAATAGTATAAACAAATCTCGTACGAAAAGCAGTTTTACTAAACTCATACAGTTTTGAGTTAGGTACTCGCTCGCTGCGCTCGCTCGTACTCAAACACTATATACGTTTAGTAAAACTTTGCTTTTCTAAACTTGTTGTTTAATGTATGATTAATTTGATATATTTATGAAATTATATTAGTAGTAACACAAGATATTAACTTTAATAATGACCATTATAATTCCATCCAAGATGGTACAAAGCTTTTATCAGCCAATGCACCCCACTGGAAGACTGCATAATAGAGGAAATTGAATATTTTGAGGTAGTTAACCAAGGCAAAAATACAGCACCGGGTCACGACTATGTTACAAAAAACACTTTAAGAAAACTAGACATCCAAATTCATCTACACATTATCAAAATATACCAATACTGCTTTAAACATCAATACTTTCCAGAAGAATGGAAGTCAGGAACTATTATTACGATTCCAAAACCGGGCACTGACCACTCTAAGACAACAAACTACAGACCAATTACCCTCCTACCAGTCCTAGGGAAAAATTTTGAAAAGTTGATTAGAAACCGAATCCAAGAAAACATTGGCCACGTCATCCCTAAATACCAGTACGGTTTTAAAAACAGATGTTCAACAAGTCACCCACTGTCAATATTAGTCAACAATATATAAACTTCCAAATTAAATGGAAACAAAACAGCTGCTCTATTCATAGATATCACCAAATCTTTCGATAGTGTATGGCATAAGGGTATGTTATATAAACTAAACAGATTAGGATGTCCAAGAAATCTGCTACTCTTAGTCGATAATTTATTAAAAAATAGAAAATTACGTGTAAAAATCTTGAACAATCTATCCTATGAATTTACCCCAGAACAAGGGCTTCCACAAGGTTCCCCGCTATCACCGTTACTCTACAATGTTTACTGTGCAGATATCTATCATGAGAATCCAGAACATTTTAAACAAGAGGCTTATGTACTACAGTTTGCAGACGATACCACCCTGATATCCCATGGTAAATCAGTGAATGATGCAACAGAAAGTCTCCAAAACCTCACCAATGCTACAACAATATGGTTTAACAAATGGCGACTTAAACCAAATCCACTCAAGTCACATCTTATCATCTTCCATAATACCCCAACTAGAAACTCCCCAACAATAAATATGCTTAACCACACTATTTCTCCAGAAATAACTACAAAATATTTGGGAGTGACCATAGACCATAAAATAAATTTCAATTACTACACGGCAAAAATTAAAAAACAAACAATTACAAGAGCAAAACATTTCAGATGTCTAACATTCAAAAAGGGTGGAGCAAATCTAGGCACAATGTGCAAAATCTACAAATTAATCTGCAGGCCGATTATTGAATACGGACATGTAATTTTCCAAAACCTAAAAAATCCTGCTAAAAGGAATTTAAAAGTCGCTGAAACTACTTCGATACGCATAATCACCAAAATACGCCACCCAAACAATCCTTTACATAATCCACCACACACTACTTTATGAACTAACCCACATACAACCTATTCAAGATAGATTAGTATCCCTAACTCAAAGCTATTGCACAAAACAGCACAACAAGGATTTAATTGACGAGTATTGTATAAGGAGAGTTATCAGAAGAAGTAGATACAAACACCCAGAAAACACTTAATGGGAAAAAATTTCAAATTATTAAATGTCAACTACCAACTAAAATTTTGACCTTATAATTAATACTAGAACAAAACGTTATATTATTATGTACTTTTTTTTTTTGTAATTCTTATAATACTGTAAAATTTATATCAACACGGGCTGAAGGACCTCGGTCAATTGCCCTTTGAAATATTTTCAATAAAGCTCATTTATTATTATTATTATTATATTAGTAGCACAGTAAGTATCGGCACATGAGTGGGCAAAATTATCTGCCGGAATTTTTTTGCATAATCTTGTTTTATACATAGTACTAATTATAAAAGTTTAAGTTGCCACCGAGAACCCCGCCAGATATTGTTTAAACCGAAATTGTTTACACAAATGAAAAAAGTAACATTTTGCATTTTTTTATTTTTTCTCATATTCTTTGGTACAATGCCAACAATAAATGTCTCTTTACTTTTTGTGATAAAGTTAATATATCTGAAGTTTTTGAATTTGAATAGCCATTTTTTAGTTTTTAATAAAAATAAGAAACAATTAAAAATATATAAAAAACTAAAAAATGGCTATTTAAAAATGAAAAAAAATGTAACTTTTTTTCATTTGTTTAAACAATATCTGAGCGGGTTGCCACGTGGCAACTTGAACATTTATAATTAGTACTATGTATAAAACAAGATTAAGCAAAAATATTCCGGTGGAATAATTTTGCCCACTCATGCGCCGATACTGCCTCGTCTATAGCAGGTTTGGTTCGTACAAATCTTGTTTATCTATAATCATCATTGATTGTGTAAGATAATTTAAACTGTAAATTGGATATCAGATGTTAATACTCTTTATATTTTCATCAGAGAATGACAATTCTTACGATATTTTCATTATTTGATCACATGGCAGTCGACAATTTCTTGAATCATTTCAATAACCAAACAGATAACATTTGTTTCATCCTGCTCTTGAAACATACAGTTTCTTACTTGGATACAAAACTCGAAACCCTTTGTGTTGTTTATATGGCAACGGGTGGACAAAAGTAGTGAGTAAAAATACTTTCACTCACTCTACAGTCACTTTCGTCCACTCTACTGTCACTTTCGCCCACCTTGAAATGACCAATTGTCAAACTACAAATTCAGACGAAATTTTTCCAATTAATTTAATTTAAATACTTTCCTTTAGATTTTTCCAGCAATGTATGAAACGTAGCAGCATTAGCTTCTTTTAGAATGTCTGCTGGCACAGTAATATCATCATTTACTTCCATTATTTCACAATTTCATGAAAAATGTTTACCACACGTCAGGTGTATAATTGTCTTGACAACTACAATTGTTTATATTTACACAAACCATAGCAACGAAACCCGTCATCAATGTTAATTTGCACTCCATGCATAACCATAAACCAAAGCAGCAGTTATTTCAAAATTTAATATTTTTTTTAACATTTCAATGGCAGGATTAAACAAAATGCTATACAGCACTCGTCACTCATAAAGAAACGAATTCGCTTGCGAGTGTGCTTTTTGCACACTCGGCTGGCACCTTGCGCGCAAGAGGCACGCTGGTAAGCGAAATTCTTACTTTCTAACTTGTACTGTAATATACTACTACATAATAGAAGCAGATTATGGAAACCATTAAAGAAAGGGCTGCTACATATACCCAGAAACAATATTCTCGAATCATGGATATTTTACATAAAAACTAAATGGATAAACAGATGAATAAATCAGATATGTAGGTAATTCATTAAACCACATTAAAACATGAAATGTAATAAAATATTAGAAGTGTTCAGAAAAACTTTGATGAACTACTTGAATTAATACAAAGTTGTAAATTAACTTTTTGTGACATTATAATTTTGAGTGAATGTTTTCAACTAATTGCACATGAACAATTCAATATTCCTGGATATCAAACATTCTACAATAATGCAGATTATAATAAAAATGACGGTGTTTTGATATTCATAAAATCAGGTATACATACACATATTTCACAATTACCCAAATCAAAAACCACCCTAAGTAGAATAAACCTAAAAACTAACAACATGACTTTTGGTATCACTGCACTATATAAGCCACCGCCAATACAAGAACAACCATTTATTGAAGATATTAATAATTATTTCTTGGACAACTTAAACAATAATTTCGAGATATTTATTGGTGATATTAATAAAGGGTGTTTTTTTAAGCACGATAGAACTTTAAACTTGAATAATTACCACAAAAATTAACTTATGATCAAAAACCTCTTTTTATTTGAAGGATCGATACATGGCATTAATATTTAAAAATGATTTGAGGCATATGGCCACCGAGGCTGATATTAACAGAGAGCATTCTGTCAGTCCAATTTTGGGTAATTTTTTCCAGCGATGGTGGCCGTATGTGATGAATAACACGAACAATGTTGGCTTCCAAGGCATCCATTGTCCCTGGTTTGTTAGCATAAACCAGACTAGCCCCATACAATCCGGAGGAGTCAAATCGCAGGACCTCTGCAATTATGCTTATTAACAAACACGCTAAGCCAAAAATGAGCCTCATCGCTGAATTCAATTTTCCGATAAAACAACGGATCAGCTTGCTACTGCTCTAAAGCCCAATTAGAGAAAGAATGACGCAAGCGATGGTCTTGTGGCTTTAATTGCTGCACCAGCTGTATTGGTATTGGTGTAGGCCAAGATTTTTGCGCAAAATTTTCCACGTAGTGAATGGACAGAGTGACGAATCGACAATTTTCAATTCTCTTGCACACTTTTGTTTACAGCGACGGCATTCTCTTTAGTACTTACATTTCTTCAACGTATTGATGCTTTTGCATCATTTAGGGAGTATGTGGTACGAAATCTATCCACAGTGCGACGAATGGCTTGTTCAGATGGAAGATTATGGACGCCGTTAAAATTTACGAAGTGGTCTATACGTTTCGTGAATCGACGACCAAATTTCAAAGAAAATTTGAACAATTTAGTAGCGTCGATCAATCGTAAGTGCATTCATGGTAATTTGCCATACTATACTAAATACAAATATCACTTATAGCGCGCAAACTGACAACTGATTTCACAGCCATCGCGATTGAAAGTTCTATCATGCTTAAAAAACACCCTTTATAAATATTTGTAATGAAAATGACAATCATGTTAATGACTATCTTTCCACTCTTGGTCAATTCGGTTTTATGCCTTACATCAGTTCTCCACCTCGAATCACAAGAGATAGCAAATCTTGTATAGATCATATATTTGTTAGGGAAAAGTTAAAAAGTAATAGCGTTTCATGTAAATCTTTTATAATTGATACACATATAACCGATCATTATCCAATTATGCTAAATATAGATCGTGAACAATCTGTACATAATGAAAACATTACTAATACATGCTCATTCACTACATTTGATTACATAAAATTCCAACAATTAATTAATATCCAAAACTGGTCTGAAGTTGTAAGCTGTAATAATTCTGAAATAGCCACAAACATCTTTTTAAAAACATATACAGGCTTAATAGATCAATGTAAATCTACAAAGGTAAAAAGAATTCTAATGCATAAAAAGATTAAACCATGGATTACAAATGGTATCATAACATTTATTAAAATCAGAGATAAACTGAAAAACAAACTATTAAAAAATTTTAGCATTAATTTACAGAATGAATATAAAGCATATCGGAACAAATTAAACCAAATTATAACAAACACTAAGAATAGTTACTATAAAATTAAGATCGATAACAATCAAAAAGACATTAAAAAAATATATGAAATTATTTCGGAAGACGCTAATGAAAAATCAAATAAAAAATGCACAATTTTTAACATATTTGATAATGATGGAAAAGAATTTGAAAAACGTAAAGATATGGTGAACTTCTGTAACAATTACTTTATAAATGTGGGTATTGATATGGCTAAGAAAATTACTCTTCCAGATGATATATATAACCTGAATACACTTTCTGTTCATCTATGTTTTTAAAACCAGTGAGTGAAAATGAGGTTATTAAACATATAAATTCTTTAAAAAATGACGGTTCACCAGGAATGGATGGTATTACAGCTAGAATGGTAAAACAAACACATTTACAAATACTCATTCCATCGATACATTTTTTCAATTTAATATTTAAAACTGGATTGGTACCCAATAAGTTTAAAATCGCAAGAATAACCCCAATTCATAAAGCTGGTTCAGAGACATGCATCAGCAACTATCGACCTATTAACGTTATCAGTAATATAGCAAAAATGCCTGAAAGAAAGATTAATGCAATTTTTAGATGATAATGACATATTATCAAAAAGACAATCTGGTTTTACTAAAGGTATGAGCACTTGTGATGCAATATATAACTTGGCCAAGGAAGTTACAGACAACTTAAACGATAGTAACAAATGTTATAGCAGTTTTTATAGATCTTGCGAAGGCATTTGATACGGTTCCTCATAATAAACTACTTGGTGTTTTATCACACTATGGAGTTAGAGGAATTGTATTGGATGTCTTCGCGAGTTACCTCTCTGACCGAACTCAATATCTTGAAATGAATGATGTATTGAGTTGTCCAAGAAATATTGAAATAGGTGTACCCCAAGGCACAGTATTAGGACCTATATTATTTATCACTTATTTAAACTCATTATTCTCGTTAAACATAAACGGTTCATTAATATCTTATGCTGACGACATTGTCTTAATTTTCAATGAAAAAACTTCGGAGGGAACGAAAGAATTAGTAATTGAAGGACTATCAAAAGTTAAAAACTGGCTCGATTCAAATAAATTATCTTTAAATATAAGTAAGACTAAGTATATAGCTTTCTCACTCACTAAGGCAAATCGTCCTAATTTTACCTACATAAAGATTAACGAGATTGATGAAATAGCAGAAACAGTGCACTTAAAATATTTAGGTAAAATTATCGATCAAAATCTTAAATGGGATGCTCACATTTTACATCTAACAAATAAAATAAGAAAATTAATACACAAGTTTTACATATTGCGAGAGATACTACATAAACTTCTTGTTTCAATTTACAAAGCATTAGTAGAATCTCTAATTCGTTACGGAATTATTGCATGGGGAGGCCTGTATAAAAGTACTCTTAACCAATTAAATGTTGTGCAAAATTATATTTTAAGAGTAATTTTTAAGAGAAACAAATTATACTCTACAACTTTACTCTATTCAGAGGATATTTGTAATGTTCGATCACTATATATAACAGCTACTTATTTATTTGTTCATAAAGATCAAAATTTACAAAAATTTGTAAAACATTCACATGAGACAAGAAATAAAACTAACAAACATCTTGTAATACCAACAGTCAAAAAAACATAAACCTACGCTTTATGAATTATCTTGCACCTAAGTTTTATAATCTTCTGCCAAAAGATATAAAAACCACAATTAATTATGGGCATTTTTACAAAAAGTGTAGATCATATGTGGTGAACAATGCCTCAACGCTTTTGCAACTTTTGTGAACTGGTAATGGGTTGACATTTGAGTGTATGGTCATTTATACAATTCATTCATTTTTGCTTACTTGTGTGTACTTACATATAATTATCTTTATATGGTCTTATTTTCTTTGTGCACATTCGTCTGTCATTAATTTAAGTTAATCTTAAACTTATTTGGCACATACAGGTGTTAATTCACTTAGGTGCTAATGATATTACCTGACATTTTTTTTTTTACCATGTATTGTGCTATACCGGGTGACACAAGAAGTAGTTACCCCCCCATTTTTGTTGGCATTTGCATAGATGAAAATTTCAAAATTTTATGGTGAAATAAATACACAGAGTATCATATTTTGACATCATGTGTTAAAACCACATCCGGTTTAACTGGAAGTGGTATCAACTTTCTTATTTTAAATGGGAACACCCAATTTTTTTTCAATATTTGAAATCTACATAAAATTCCCTTTCTAATGATGTATAACACATTGACATTTGCTTTCAAGATGGCGGCGGAACATTACTTTTATACTAAATTAAAGTTGGCGATTGATTCGCCGCCAGAAAACAAAACGTGGTTGGGAGGCTGTGGAAACAAAAAAATTATTTATTGTTGCTTTGCTGATAGCATTATTTGCAAACATTTGACATGCATAATGTCTACTAGGATCATTTTCTTTTTTTCGTGTATTTGAAAACAAAAGCTGAATGTTTCACATTTTTTTTAAATAGGAACCTATGTTTTTTATGTGATGTGTGAATTCTACATCAAATTATCTTCATGATGATATACGACATGTTCCCTTTTATTTATTCATTAGCAGCCAAATTCATCTTTGTCTTATTAGAATTGAAACTAAAATTCACAATTCTAATAAGACAAAGATGAATTGCTTTGCTCGTAATGTGTAGTCATAATAAAATACAAATGTTTCAATTTAATTGCGTAACATGGGATTGTTAAAGTTTTCAAGATGCAGAAAGTTGACGCAACACCTACCGATATAGGTAACACTCGATAACCAACGAATATATTTTTTCCAGAGTGTAAAATTTATATTTTGTTCGGAAATTAATTTTCTATCTATCTATCTATATTCTCATATTCAGAAATCAAATCAAATGGGAAATCTGTTGACAGTGCCAATGTTTTTCTATTATAATATTATTAGTAATATTACTAATACTAATATAATAAACAATATATTTAATAATAGTATTTATTAACTACGCTTGGTTCTCGATATGCATCAATGCTTTTCGTAAGACCTACATTGATTTCTGAATATGAGACGGATTATATCTATCTGAGTATTTGATTAAAACTAATGAAAAGTGATTTATGTGTGTTTAAAAATAGTTATTTTGGGTAAACAGTTTAAATATCATTTTGTTAGATAATATAATTTTATTGTATGTATTTATTTTATGTTATTTATTTTTAAAAAACAATAATCTGCGGGCATTAGAGTCAAGGTTGCTTTAATTTGATATCACCAGGCAGATATGTCAGAAATGTACTTAATTCACATCATAAAAATATTTTACTTAATCATATGAAATACAGATAACACATTGTTTATATTTTTTTAAACATCTATTTCATGCATTACATAACTGTTTTGACACAATGTGTATTTTTAATCTTAAATTAATTATTAATAATTAACATCAGATAAAGTACAAACACATTTAAAACATAAAATTGTAAACATTACGCATATATTAAGATTTTTTACAAATTTAATCGGAGCAATAAGGATTTTGAAACAATATGTTTTTCATATTCACGAGAAAAAATTTTAATATCAAGAAATACATATACGCTGTTGTAGATTTAATTAAAAATATTATTGCTGATAATAATTTAAACTGTATAGAAGAGGACATAAGTGTAGTCACAAATTCTCATACTCGAATTAACATGAACACACCACAAAAATTAGACAACCCCCAACTCCAAAGCCAAGACCAGAAGAGGATTACACATTAGAAAAATGCAGACAAACATCCATACCCACCAACATCGTCAGTGTTGGGGTTTGAACCCAGTCACGATAGGTAGTGTGACTAGTGCCATGCCTGTCACTCATGCTCTAGTACGCTGCATTATCGAGTCGGTATTTAATTCATCTGTATTTAAACAAATTACAAAAGTTGGAGCTGTGTCTTATGTTAGTTGGAGGAGATGTAGTCTTAAGGAATATCTTAATCTTCCCACCGCTACAAATGTAATAAGTATGGTCACACTAAGAAAACTTGTCGTGCTGATAATGCAGTAATTATGTCAATATATGATTGAACCAGAT
Organism: Rhagium mordax; assembly: GCA_963680705.1. Taxonomy (NCBI): domain Eukaryota; kingdom Metazoa; phylum Arthropoda; class Insecta; order Coleoptera; family Cerambycidae; genus Rhagium; species Rhagium mordax. The sequence goes on from OY796662.1 coordinate 18,450,169, forward strand.
AAAAATAAAATTAATTATGAATCGTCTTGTAAAAGTAGGCCGCCTTGTGAGATCACTGCTTATAGAATTTAATGCTTTTTAAAATTTAGTTAACGATAATAATTTTTCAACATTTTGTATTACGGAAACATGGCTTGAATGGCATATCATTAAATGTTATACAAATTCCTAATTTGCGGTTTTATAGGAGAGATCATTTAAAATGAGGAAGAGGAGTGGGGGTGTATGTGAGCGATGTACTCAGTGTCAATGAGGTTTTACATGATTTTATGAGTATGGACGGTGTAGAATATTTATTCATATGTATTGAATTTAATAAAATATGTTTACCCATATGTGTTATATACAGGGTACCATCCAATACTTTATCTAATTTTATTAGCTATATTGATGATCTTTTATCATTTGTCACACTTAATACAGGCGCGAACTGGCGATATTTTTCCAGGGGTGTTAATATTTGCAGGGGTCCGGAATTGAGTGTAGGGGCCCGGAGTTGTGACTGAACGCGATACAATGGAATTTATTATGCACTTTCCGCGAACGGCATCCAGTGTCATCCAGTCATCCACACTACCACACTAATAATTAAATAACGGTTACCGTGAAGTGAAGAATTTCCTTTTATTCTTGTCTAGCTGAATTAAAAAAACATATATACGTAAATACAGTGTGTCCCACTTTTCATGGAGCCACCCTCATATCTTACTCATCTGATTTCCGATTATTTTGAAATTTTGGCGATGAATATATACCTATAAAGTGAGTCTTTAGACGTAACCACATTTTATTTTAGTCAGAGGAGTCCGATTCTAGGGTGGAAAAAGGGGGTTGATTTTCAAGAAAATAGTATTAGCGATTTTTTTACAAAAAAAAACTAGTAAGATATTCTTAATCAGCACCTTTAAAAACCCCTTTGTACAAGATTACACCGTAGTGGATTCAAAGGTGTTTGAGATAGGGGCCGTCAAAAAATCAATTTTTTTAACTAAAAATAATTTTTATCTGTAAAACGGATTCTCAAATCTAAAAAATGTATTCTTCATTTTTTTGTTCAGGATAATGTATTGTACTAGTTTCAACTGATTTTACAACAAAATAATTATTTTTTAAATAAGGCAATTTTTGACATTTTGGACGGCTGTGCATACAGACCTATTGGACTATATTGGAATGAGAACTGACATTAAATTTTTATTTATTAACAACAAATTGAAATTCTGTAAATTGTTAAAATGAGTGCTTACAAAACCACACATTAACAATAAGATTAAGATCAATATTTACCTTGGATGACATATAATATTAAGTGTCTAATTAAATAAAGAAAATGCTAAGATAAGTTATCTACAGAAACGGATTAACAAATTATGCGCACATTATCAAAGTACCTATATGAAAATAGTTGTAAACAATATGTATCAAGCCAGAAAAGTAAAATAATTTATATTATAGTACAGTGAAGAAAAGAATGAATAGGGAAAAAGATACATATGTATATTAAACAAAATTTTAATCAACACCAGTATAATAATATGAACATTTGATTAGAATAAAAAAAATTAGGAATCATAGGAACAATAAAAAATGTAAAATTTTGCAAGGACTAAATACATAAAAGTTTCAAAGTTACATATTAAAACCAAAAATTAGGTAGTTAAAAAATTTTTGCAGCTTAAATTATAGTCTTTCTATTTTCAACTGAAACAGTCAGTCGGATGAGTTTATACCAGGCTCATTTCATTACAAAGCGCTGTCTGCGCTGAAATAACATCGAAATCGTTCCTGAATAAACTTAAGAATACCCATATACAGTAAAGACCGAGGAGGTTTGAACATGGGTATTAGGTTGCGCGATTTACTCGTGCCCGTTGTAGGCAAGCGGACACAATGGTGGGAATCGTGGATCTCCGCGCTGTAGCCGATGGCTCTCGCATCTACTGTTCCTTGTTTGGATTCTTTTATAATAATTTTTATTAAGGCCTAAACACAATGAAAAAAATAAGAGATAAGAAATAAGAAATAAAACATATGGAATAGAATTAACAAAATAAATAATGATATCTGAAAAACAAGGAGCAATTTGAACAGTTGAATTTTAAATCGAATCAGCACTAAATATCCTATTATCACGCAGAGTATTGTGTATTTAAAACTTGGAATAATTATTTCTCTTATTTCTTATTCCATTTTCTAATCTCTAATTTTTTTCATTGTGTTTAAGTCTTTACACGTGCAACACTCGAGGTGCAGCGACAATTAATTTTATGTTGTAGAATCACATTTTTGTTGTGAAAAAATAAACAATGGAAATCTCGATGGAAATATTTAAATGTGTTTTCAGATTTTTTTAAAATTACAATAATTAATCCTATCTAGGATGAATTATTGAAGTTAGAAAAATTTCGAAACGTTGGTCCAGAATACATAAATCAAATTTCTTTCAGACATGAGTTCTACATCCCAACGGTTAATGAGATATTAACAACAGACAGTCTGCCGAGCCGACTGCTGAGCAGTGAGTGGCCAGTGGCCACAGCTGCTCTTCTCCTAATGTACAAATTTCGAACTGAAGCGAGTTGTCGGTCACTCGTATATTCGTCCCAATCCCTGTCGTGTTCAAAGCATCCTGGACTTATCTGTATATCACACATACTTGTATATGTCTTACGTGAAAACAAATATTCTATTCTATTCTATTCTATTCTATACTGCAGTCGATCACATGATTAACCGGCACAGGTGACACACCAACTTTTAACGTCCATTATAGTTCAAGAGCCGGAGCCATAAAATAGGTAGTGATAAGATAGTGACTCGGATAATGACTATAGGCCATATTAACTTGACCTCTTGAATTTGGAAAAGCACAAAATGGCAGAACATCTTGGCTTTTTTGGGCCGCATTGTTAATAAAAATAAGCACTTCCGGTTTTCTTTTGTCCAGCTAATCAAAGTGAAAGAAAACGACATGATAATGATTCGCTTCTGCCGACTTTATTACAAGCGCGATTTGCGACAGAAGCGTATTAATTAATCGTTTTTTTTTTTTTAATCGCTATAGTCACAAGACTTATACTTGAAATTTCACATGCATATAAACTGAGCCTTACTCCTTTCAACAAATCTTTTTCTGCCCGCAAGGCACTTCTACCCAAGCACTAGGCTGCTGAAAAACCCTATTGTCGTTCGACGTAAATAATTCAAAAACGGCTGGAGTGACAAAAATTTTGACTACTCGCTAGTATTCATTTAGTTTTGTTGTACTTTATGCAATGTCAACATTAGCCTCTGGGGAAAAAAATAAAAAAATTACATGGCCTCAAATGCTGTAACATACAGTGACCTAAGGCCTATAAATATTCTGCCTATCTTATTGAAAGTCACCGAAAAAATTGTTTTTACTATGGTGTCCGAATTCATCTCTGATGCAAATTTGTTGCCCACTACTCAATCAGGATTCAGACCTAACTATAGTACAGCTACGGCATTAAGTAAAATCACGACCGACATTGTGAGTGGTATAGACAGATCAGAGGCAGCTTGCTTGGTCCTGCTAGACTACAGCAAGGCCTTTGATCTGTTAAACCATGAACTTATCATTGCTAAGTTGAGTTACTACGGGTTCTCTGAGACAGTTTGCTTGTGGTTTACAAGCTATCTAACTGATAGAACTCAATTTGTAGAAATAGAAGGATCTAGGTCGAATCCTGTCGTTATTAGACAAGGAGTCCCACAGGGGAGTATACTGGGTCCTACTTTATTTAGCTTGTACACTGCAAGCTTACCTCATGTTATAAATCACTGCTCTATACACCTTTACGCAGATGATACGCAACTTATAAAAACATTTGATCCAACCGAAGCAAGTTATGCTCTAGAGGAAGTCAATACAGATTTAGGCAGAATATTCAATTGGTCAGAGGAACATGGGCTGCGTTTAAATGCTTCGAAGAGCTGCTTTTTAATAATAGGTACTAAGGTCTTAATAAACAATATAATTTTACCACCTTACACATAAATGGAATAGAAATACCTCGAAAGGATTCAGTTAGAAATCTAGGAGTCATAATTGATACAAATCTAAATTATGAGGAACATGTAACCAATAAAATAAGGGTCATTTATATGAAACTGAAATCATTTTATAAATTTAAATTTATTTTCTCAGAAAAGATCAAGTATAAGCTAGTGGAATCACTGCTTATTCCACATATCGACTACTGCATAACAGTCTATTACAGTTACTTAACTGTAGAATTTAAAAATAACTACCCAGAACTCATGTGTTCGTTTTGCATACGGCATCAGGAAATTTGATCATATAACACCTACCTATAATGTAAATTCCATTCTAAAAGTTGAGTTCAGATGGTTACTACTTTTTGGAGTATTTCTATTCAAAATCTACATATAAACAAAAAACCTGAATACTTGTACGACTGTGTAGTACCCAGACAAGAATTGCACGATTTAAATCTGCGAAATATAGTAAGATTCGCCATACCCAGACACAATAGCAAGAAATTTGAAAGTTGCTTTGCATATTTAGTTGTTAATCTACTTAATAAACCAGAATTTTTTGATATGTTGCAAAATAGATCAATAAGTAGTTTTAGAAGGATTTGCAAGGAAAATATACTAGAGACACAAAAAAGCATGCCGCGTTAGTTGTAAATATATATATATATTATATATCTGTGTGTATTCTTTTATAACTCATTTTGTTTGCTCTTTGTTACGATATGATTTAAATATTACTATTAAGTAATTTTTATACTTGTCTATGTGGTGGCATGGAAGAACGTATATACGAATGTCACCTTTTGTGTTTGTATAATGTCTTTGTACATATATAATTCACAATAAATATTTTTTCTATTCTATTCTATTCATAGTCAAAACAAGCAAATGTGCCTCGGCAGGGGAGGGAACAAGGCAGTTAAGAAGATATCCAAATGATACTGACAGTTCAAAGGGGAAATAAACCAGGGATAGATTTTAGTTTGAAACTAGATAATACCACAGCAGTATTCCAAACAGAAGGCATAGTCATAACTCTCTGCTCAAAAAATGATGCAGAACTTATTACATAATATGTGGATTCTCTGATGAAAAAAATTACAAGAAAATCTGCATCATGCAGCCATTGTCATTGAAGTTCCAGTAGAGTTATGCTATATAACAGTAAAAGACTGGAAAAACTATCAGAACACAACACAGTACAATTGGAGTGAACACAGGGATAGTAGGGCATCATAGGCAACAAAAAAAGCAAGACATTCTGGTCAGACAAGGTGCACAATCATGTTAGGATTCAAACCAACCTATGGGATACTATACATTGCAAAAGGTCGATAAACGAACTACTAAGACAAGAACACCTCTTGCATTAGGCAGGGGCATCAGGAATGAGGCAGGCTCACATGTTCATTGGTGAACTATCCCAACCAAAGACCAACAAATTGTTAACATTAAACAGAAAACATTTGAGATATTCAGTGGGATTTTTGACAGGACGCTATATACTAAATAAGCATATATAATAAAGATAAGCGTAAAGGACCATTGAAATGTAGCACGTGTTGCCTTGAACAGGTTTAATTAAATAATGAGGCAGACTATGAGATAAAATAAGCATTACGAATGCAGCAGGTAATATACATTAAAGATGATGAAAGTATTATCTAATGTAGCTTAATTAACATATTGTATTTATGTTACCGACTCGGTAGCGCAGCGGGCTAGAACATGAGTGACAGGCATGGCTCTGGTCACACTGCCTATTGTGACTGGGTTTCACTGAGTTTAATAACTCGTGCCTCCTTCGAGATGGACCGACGAGATATATTTTTTTTTGGAAACTAGATAAAATTTAGAAAATACTAGGCGAAATCGTTTTCCTCGATTTTGCCTCTTAAGAAAGTTATGATTTTTTGAAAAGTGGCTATATTGTCAGATTTTGGCAATCCTCCCGACAATTACCCTTTAGAAATGTTCCGGAGCCCTTCTATTTTGACCTGGAGAGTCCAGTCCTTAACGGAGACCAAGGAAAAGGATAAATGAAGAACTCTTTTTTTTTTCTATTTTTGGTCCATCTTGGATATTACCCGATATGATTTTTGGAGGCGCGCTGTGTTAAAAGGGGGCCGGCAGAAGTGCCTTGCGGCCGGAATACTTTAGGCAGACAAAGATTTCCTGAAAGGGTAAAGCTCAATTTATATGTATGTGAAATTTCAAGTCATTATCTTATCTACCAATTTTACGCGGTCGGCTCTCATACTATTATACCAGCATTTTATTCAGTTTTTGGAACAACAACAAACATCACATGTTGTCAAAACTATCAGCTGAAAAGTATTTCTTTGGGTCTAAATTTTAATCTAACCGATTGTTTCTCAAAACTAGGCATATTACTTCCTCACCAAAAGTGAGGAAAAGATTGAGTTCGTTGATGATCAAAATTGGTCCACTGGAATGGGTCTACCGGACCCTAACATTTCTATTTCTAACTTTACAAAAAAATGTAGTCGCGATGAAAGATTATAAATAAGATCTGATATGCAAACCCATTATAATATTGTGTCCAAATGTTGAAATAAACAAAATACGTCAAAAATTACTTTTATTATAAACTCCACCACACGATGAGGAAGTTTTGATCCCATAATTGGCAGCGGTTTTTAACTTAGAACAACTGCTAAGGCTCTCACAGACATCGTTCTTTTTCGGTAGTTTTGCCCATTCGGGTAAAACTGTATGGGTAAGAATGAACAACATATACATCCACACACTTCATTTCATTTCGTCCAGTTTTTCTGAAACAATCGCGTTTCCATCATGAATTCTACGATAAAGTTCATCGTTCTTATGGTCGTGTAGCCACACACTGGACGACTTACACGAGCAGGTTCAAAACGGACGGTTCAAATTAGGCGTTGGCAGATATTTTTGAACGCAGACAAGAAAAACGGTTTTCAACCACACGCCCTGGTTTTGTGACTGTTCTACCTGTACAGTTTTACGCAGACGGACAAAATTGCTAAAAAAGAACAAAGTCTGTGGGGACTTTACCTAAAATATCTAGTTATGGTCCAGCTTGCTTATTAGTGAGAAGCTTAGTTAAATACGAAGGTATACTTTTTCTTAGGGGAATAACTATGCTAGGGAATTTCATCATAAAGGATATAAAAAATTAATTTTTCAACTCACCTGGTTCACTTAGTGCAAAACAACCCAATGTTCCACTGGTAAATGGTTTTAGAAAAATTTCTTTTTGTTTTTCTGTCCCACAACGTTCTACTAAATTTACATATAGGCAGTTATGTACAGACACAATAGTACCTGTACCTCCACAGGCTCTAGCTATCTCTTCAACAGCCACTGCTAAGCCCAAAGAATCTTGTCCGGCACCTCCGTATTTTTCTGGCACATTTATGGCAAGAAGACCTAGTTCGCCCATCTTCTTTATCTAACAAATAAAAGAATAAAATGGTAGCTTTACTAATTCACAATTTCAATAAAAATTAAAAGATATTGCGGTAACATCCTGAAATTATATAATAAGTATAATAATATACACTATATACAACGAGTTCATAAACTATAAAACAAATTCTATACAAAATTAGTGGTACAGGGTGGTTCATTTAAGTAGACATGTCACAGCGCCGTTACGGCTGTAGAAGGAACAAAAATTCATACACTGAAAATATTAATTTTTTCTAACAAAAAAATGACCTTGTTTGTATATTCCTACTGGAAATCGAATATTTTTGTTTCTTTTTCAAAGCCAACTTCTTGCATAATGTTCATAGAGTAAATGAAAAGCAGGAAACAGCCGTTTTATCAAATATTTCAAGAATTATCTGCAGCAAGTAGCAAGTATATTGATACGGTATCAGTAAAAATATTAATCTGATTTTTTATATTATACAGGTTTGACCACAAAATATAGTTAATTGCAAATTATTTGGCAAATTTTTCACCATTTAATGTTCTATTAATTGTTTTTTGGACTTTAGACATTGATTAAGGAATGAATAAAATACACGACTTCAATGGTAAAGTGAGAGGCCAATTTTGGCGGCGAGATCTCGGTAAGTTGCGGGCATTCCTGTGATTTACGTAGTATGCTTTTGACAAACCTGTGTCGTGTCTGGTTTTATATCATTAATAATCTAGTGGTAATAAAAATTTAATGTCCAGATTAATTTTAGTTTAAAATTATTAACGTAGTATGTTCTCTCTGCCAGCTATTTCTCAACGTTTGTTTGACTTTTAACCGTCACATAATTTTAAACTAAAATCAATCTGAACATTCAATTTTTGTTATCACTAGATTATAAATTATATAAAACCAGACACGACACAGATTTATCAAAAGCATACTACGTGAATCACAGGAATGCTCGCAACTTACCGGGAATCTCGCTGCCAAAATTAGCCTCGCACTTTACATTGGAGTCGCGTATCTTATTCATTCCTTAATCAATGCTTTAGATTAGGAATGTCAGGCAAAATTCCATTTTTTCAGTGCGTGAATTTTTTTCCTAGCACAACCACAAACTGCTATGGAAACATTTTCACTTAGGTGGGAAGATTCTGTAATATATACAATACGTACATATTTGTAAAAAATGCTGAGAGAAAGAAAGGTCAATTTTTATTTTAAAATGAACAGATTTGGATGATTTCAATGCATACAGAATGAATCATGTTGAAGATATGAAGCCATTGATATATTTTTTTAATGGAACACCTGGTATATTTTTAAATATTTGATTGCTGATATGCTTTATATCGTTATGATAGCAACCCTGCTTATTTTTAGGTGGGTTTCTGTACAACCCACCATCCTCTTTACAGCCATATAAAATTGGGAGCTATACAGGGTAGTTGCAGATATTTTAACACCTATGTAATGTTTCTTTAAGTAGTGGATTATCCTGTAGGTATATCTTTCCTATTTTAAAAGACCTATTTTTGCTGCTTTTAAAAATATATAATATACCAGCATACATTTTAACACCTATGTAATATTCCTTTAAATGAAATACCCTGCATATCTTGCATATTTTAAAAGACAATTTTTGCTGTTATCAAAAATATACAGGGTGGTTCAGAATTTACCGATTAAACTTCGGGAACTAATAGAGTACGTTAAAATAAATTGACTTTCTTTAATAAACTTATATCTAAAACCGCATAGTTTCTGAAATACAGGGGGTCAAAGTTTAATTTAAAAAAAATATTTTTTTAAATATGTTCTTAATTAGTTGAGATATTTTAACGAAACTTGCTTGACAAATTAACAGTAATTTCAAATATTTTTGTGATTTGGAACAAGTTTTTTTTGACAAAATTATGCCTAAAGTCTGTCCGATGAGAGATTGCAGTAGGTAGTGGAAGGGACGACAAAAGCGCTCGCTTTGATCTTATTTGTTACAAAGTCAGGTAGGTTTACAATGGCGTTTACGAATACGAGTTGACAGGTCATTGAAGTTTGCGTGTATCGACTGTCAAACTTGTGACTATTAAGTAATAAATGTGTATTATCCTAAATTTAACATTACCAATTATCAATTACAAATAATATAAAAGATATTGTAGTATACCCTTCAACTTTTAGCAAATAAATGAGTAATAAATTTAATAGTAGCCCCTCAACAATAGCGCAGCACGTAGAAGTTGAGACTTATACTGAAGCAGTTAAAATAATTTGAATTTCATTGCCACGCTTTATAAAATACTTTGAGCTGAGTAAACCCCTCTCCACCCAAGCCACGCCCACCACTGCAATCTCTCATCAGACAGAGTATATTATAATTTCTTGAATTTTCGCATTTATATTTTATCGCAGTAGGCTATACTGGATTGCAGTAAAATTATTTAAAAATAATCCTTTTATATAATACAATACAATTGACCAAAATTGGAAATCGATCCGAAAATAAATAAGAAAGATACAGATACAGGGGTATGAATGTGATCTATAAAAGTAAATTCCAAAATTAAGAATATGGCAAATATTATTATGTTTTCTATATCTGGAATAACTCACATTAAAGTATTTTGGGAATTTAGATAAAAACCTGGTGGTAATCTGTCAGTAATTGTAAGAAAATTGTCTTTATTTCCTTGTAACCTACTGTATACATGGAACGCAGCGGAACAGCAGAAAAAAATTGCTCGAGGTATGTAAAAATATACCAGGTGATGCCATTTTGTTTTATTTCTTTTTATCAAAAGATAGTTCATATCAAATTCTACAACTTAAGCTCTATATCTCTAAAAATAATCTATAAAAAGGAGTTACTATTTAAAAAAGTGACTAACATCATACATGGACGACGCTACTGACTTGCTGATAATGTTGAATGATGAACAATAATTTAAAGCAATTTAGGTATCCCTGTATTGTTTCGAAAATTGCACCTATATCTTCTGAGATAGAACAAATATATCAAATATATGGTAGCATTCCCAGTAATATGCTTCAACCAAATATCAAAAAATATAAGTAGGTACTCCTATAACTACCTTCAATTTAGTTTACTCTGTATTACTGAAAGTATTCTCAAATCTCAAATAAGAATCAACCTGTATCAGGACTTTTCTCAAATATGTACCGTACCACTCATTTTTTATTAAATGTGTTGTATAGTTTGCGATGAAAAGGGCAAGAATAAAAATATAATAATTGAATATCGTAATCATTTTCTAATTCTTGGTAGAAAAAGATACAACATAATAATTATTACATAGAATAATATATACCTGGTCTGCTGGGAATTTATGTTCTTTATCTAATTGAGCTGCGATAGGTCTGAGTTCCGCTTCTGCAAAATCTCTGCATGTTTTTTTAAGCATTAAATGTTCATCTGATAATTTGTGAAGACTGAAACACCTCACAAAATTGTTTGGAAGAACTATAACAAGACAAGAATTTTTAAAATGATTTCTGTTGATATCCACAGGCATAGGGTGTTTCTAGGTTAATATCAATTAGTGTGCTAATTTTACATAAGAAAAGATAGGGCAAGTATTTACTAGTAGGTATGTACTTTTTATATACAGGGTACATGAGGAATGGGTAATATGTTACCTGCAGATTCTATAGCGGAACATATTAATTTTTTGCTGAATAACTAGGGGTCAAATTCTAATACTTACTGAGATACAGGGTGTTAAAGTTCCAAAAATAATTCAGTTGTTTTTTCAGTTATTTTTAACATCTAATATGTCAGTATGTTTCACTTATTTCCATAGCACTTACCATTTAATTAATCAGAATGTTTGTTTAAAATAATAGGTGCGCAGGATTTTCTAAGATAAATAACTCAATAAATATAAATAAATAAATAAATAATCGTCTTTATTAAATGAAATATGCATTACATACATTTTCACCTAGAGGCGAAGTTTAGCTCAAGAGCTACTCTACCACTTAACCTCCAAAATAGGAATGCATTTTATGAAGATAAAACAAGTATCCCTTTTTTTATTGAAGAACAAGCCCATGTGAGACGTCATGTTATGAATAGGTTTTAAGCAAAAATGTCTTATTATATCTCACAAAAATTTTTATTTCTTAAAAAGACGACTAGTTTCGGAGATAAACTAACTCCATCTTCAGGTCAACTATAAAAGAGTTAAATAATAAAAAAGTTAAAAAGTTTTACATACCAACAAACTACCAAGATTAATGACATATTAAGTTCAAATACAGAGTGACCCATTTGAAAGCGAGCCACCCCTGTAAAGGGTGGCTATTTTTGGTCCGATTTTGATCAACTTTTTTTTAGATTGTTGCTCATGAAAAACTGCATTTTGTGGCAAATTGATAGATGTCTATCACAAAAGTCAAGGCCTACTTTGCAATTTTTTTGGTAGTGATTTTTTTACGTGAAAACTAAATACGCCACTGTGTTCAACGTCCCCTAAAACGGGTCTGTACCAAATTTCAACCAAAAATATCGCATGTTAAAAATTGACATTTTTACTTTTAAAAATTAATTTAAAATGTTTTTTTGTTACGCACTAGTGCGTAAAGTAAAATAGTAAAAAATTGCATATTAGAGCACCTATAAGCACCTATTATAATCATATCTTATTTTAAAAACGTTAAAATGTGGTTATTTAACTTTATGTAGTCCATTTATTTAAAATCACGGTATATTATTATAAAACATACCTAATTCTCAGTATTCTTTAACAATAATCTTTGAATTATTTATAAGTTTGAAGTTTCATTTATACTTTCGAAACTGATTAGTGTCTCTCATTTAAAATTAAGTAGGCCATAGCCACAGCCTACTTTACTGTGCCATAGCAATATTCAGTGGCGGCTCCTGATCTGTAACGTAGAGGAGGCTCAGAGCTAAAAAGCTGTGTACACGGGGCAAGAGCTGCGGGGGGCGGCAGCCCCCTGCGAAAAGCGCCGCAGGCAAAATTTTTTCAGTAATTTCAAGGTCATTGTGTTTTACAAGTACCCCAAAATAAATAAATTCTACATTGACATTAATAAACGTGTGATGCTTTTTAAATTTAGACTAGGAGAAATTATTTATTATTACAATAAATATAAAACACTCTAATTAGCCAATAAAATGTATTAAAAAATATAAGTATATCAAATAATAAATAATACAAAATATTGCCCAGCAAGAACCAGTAGCGAGGAGGTGTAGAGTTTTCTCTTGCCAGGAAAGGTGTGGTGGGAAGGATGGGCAATAAACATGAGATAATATTCGGCATACAAACAAATTAAAAGTAGCTAATAAAAAAATTGAAAAATTATGTGAAAAATAAAAAAAATCGATTTTTAAATGTACCTAATAAACAAAAAACCGGAGAAAATATGAATTCTATAAAATTAATCAATCAATTATAAAATATAACAAAAAACAATTATAAGACTTATGAGAAATTTTGATAGGAAATAGGAGGTATTGAAAGGAATGAAATGTATTCCATAAAATAAAGCAATAAAATATAACAATTTTCTAAAAATAAAAATTATATAATCTATAATTTGATAATTATCATAGTAAAATAAATCTATATATGTACTATATGTACTAACGTGACTAAGTTACATTTTGCCCGATAATAAAATATGTACCGCAAAATTAGAGATTTTTTATAAAATAGAGGTATCCGTCGATTTTTATAATTCGCGAAATAATCGATATCATCATAAAATGCATTACTCTGCTTTAAACCTTTAACTAAATTTTTCTCTATTGATATTAATGAAATATTTTTAAGACGATCTTGGCTAATATTATTTCGAGTAAAAGTTTTGATACGTTTAAGAGCAGAAAAACTTCTTTCAACGGAAGCTGATGTAACGGGAATGGTAGCAACAAGGCAGAGTAATTTATAAAACTCCGGCATGCAATTTTGTAGGTTATTATTATTATTATAAACAAAAATAATCATTTCAGGCGGCGTTTTACATTCTCCGTCACGCGGTATCCTCTAATTAATTCCTCTCCTCTAGCAAGCAGTCTGACGACACGATGCGATAAGCTATACTCCAATGAGTAAGATGTAAAATGATATGCGCACATTTGCAGTTCAGTCTGTCTCAATGCTACCGCCAAAGTAGTTGGTCATTGGTCAAGAGGCTATGCCTCAATCACGTGGTAAATTTGCAGAAATATTGGTGGCCAACTGTTGTGCCTTCGTAGTTTATTTCCTAACTTTTAACGTTCTGCTTTGAGTACAGAGTGGGGACGGAGGCTGTTTTGAATTAGCCGCAAAGAGAAACACACGTTGCGATCGTAGCACAGCATCGTAGGTTGCCTGCGCTTTCAAGGAATAAATATACGGCGCGTGCGCTTCGAGTGGATATTTTTAGGGTCGTAAAATTAACTTCTTATTTCAATTTCAGTAGGTATTTATAATATAATAATATAATACCTGGTATTTAAAGTTAAATTTAAAATTTTACCATAGCCAATATTCATTATTCTACTTTGGCTGCTAGAGGAGGCTTAGCCTCCGTTGCCTCCTCTAAGAAACCGCCACTGGCAATATTGTCATTGTTAAATTTTGACATATAAGTAAGTTTGACATTTTGAAGTTCGTTTCATATTATTATTAGAAAATTTAAGTAAGGAAGCCTTTAAAATTGTTATTAAATATTATTTTTATGTAACTTTCACCTTTAAATTTTATTTATTTTAAATTTCTTAGTTCTCGAAGAGATAAGTACAATATGGATGTTAATTTATCAGATTTTGAATGCACTCCGTCGAATATAACCAAATCGGCACAAAAAGCCATATTAATGACTATCTACGGGTTAAGTTTTGCTTAAATTACTATTGTTAGAAACAATACCTCATATATTATATAAAATTAATCACGTAATTTTTGTTACTACAATAAATTTTGTTAAATACAGAAGCGTTAATTTTTTCTCATATAACAAGTATGTTTAAGCAGAATGCAGCATTAATCAACAACTCCCTTTACACACCAGTGTGTACTTTAAACATATATTTCTTAGTAACCATATTGGTTGAAGAAAAAATAGTGTATGCAATTCGTGCGTAAGGTGAGCTTTTTTCACTCATGGGATTGTCACATTCACCTACGGCTCATGCGACAAAATTCCCATTCGTGAAAAAATGTCATCTTACGCACTTGTTGCATAAATAACTATTATTTCCTTTAGATTTTAGATTAAAAAATTGACTATGTTTAAAACATTTACAATTCTTTGTTTAAATATTTCATTGATATTGTTCTATTTATGTAAATAAAAATGATATTCTGGTCATTCAATCTGTCCGTTGTAAACCGTTGAAGGCATCGGCATCTATTATAAGTCGAAATATAGCACTTGATACCGTCAATTATCTGCCATTTACAGAAATTTAATACCTCTTTTAGTTTTCGAGAAATCGGCGTTGGGGTTTTAAGTGGAACACCCTGTATATTGTATATATTGCGAGATCTATTTCACATTTTATTTACACTAGAATAGGCTTTGGAAAATCTGAATTCTGTTGGTATGAATGACTGTTTTAATTACTGAGGTTATGTTGAAAAGTCAAAAACATAACCACAAATTCAAATTGGTTCTGCATAGTTGCCAGAGTGAGACCCTAAAGAAAGCACAGCAATGTTATCAATAAAAAATTTGGCAATTCAGCCAAAAATAAATGACAGTGACGATCAATTAAATCTGACACTTCAATATTTTGTCAATAGTAGACAACCCTGAGACAACCTAAGAAAAACATATCATAGCCTCCCCTTATGTAAATAAAATGTGAATGGCATATACAGGGTGTTCATTAAGTATGTACAATAAATTTAACAGACGATTATTTGAGTGATTTTAAGACAGAAAGTTCATATAAACATGGGTCCAAAAATGCTTCGTTTTCAAGATACAGGGTGTTAAACTTTTTTAAAAAATTTCACCAAAAATACTTTTTACAAAAATTACAATTTAATAGCTTAATAAATTGACAACAGCTGTCATATTGTTTGCCAAATGCTGCAATCGTTTTCCAATGCAACCTTTGATTATTTCCTACGTTTCCCCATGTTTCTTGTGTGGTCCAGGGATATGCAATTAATTGAATTTAATTTTCTGTCTCGAAAACTAAGCAATATCCGAAAAAAATGCAAGAGACATAAACGTTGTATTTTAAGTTGCTTAACCCAAAAAAAATATAAAAATTGCAAAATAGTCAGTGGTGTACATTTTTTTGTCAAAAATATTCGTTACCACCACTGGACTTAATAAATTTTATCAAGTTAGTGCGTAATTAGCCCCTTAACACTACAAATAACATTGCCAAATTACAACAAATTTGGGTAACGGATATTTAAGATATTTACGAAAAACCAAATTTTTAAAAAAAGTTTAACACCCTGTATCTTGAAAACGAAGCAGTTTCGGACCCATGTTTATATGAACTTTCTGTCTTAAAATCACTCAAATAATCTTCTGTTAAATTTATTGTACATACTTAATGAACACCCTGTATAGTTCAAATCACGAAACAAGACCGTTACATCATCATTATAATTCGTATGAATCAAATCAGTACTGCGTTAGTCGTCAACAACGTCAGTCAGAGATATTAACAGTCACATATAATGGACTCCCTTTCCCTGTCTCTCTCATTCTACTATTTTGTAAACAAAGAACGCTTGAAGCGTACGTTGAAGATTAGAAATTAATTTGTGACGTAGGTAACGGTCATCTCTCGTGATTTGAAGTATATATATATATATCTATTAAATTTTCCCAAGTAAAACCTGAGATACCCTATATCGTTCTCAATATTACCCATTTATTCGATTTTATTTATTTAAAACTACAATAAAATAAAGTAAAGCAGCAATGATAATAACATATATTCATCGTCTTTAAAGTGCTCTTATTTTATAGGTAATTACAAAAAAATATTTTAACATTTTACCTATACGAATTTGGAAACACAATCTAAAAAATGTAAGAATAAGTAAAAATTGATGGAAGATCCTATTTTTGCAATTAAATTATCGTGAAATAATACAACAAACCTACGTACCAAATTATTAAATTACGTACCTTCGCACATACCATATTGTACTTAAGGTTTATACAGCAATTTTAGTATTAGTATTAGTCGTAATTTTTTCGAAGATCAATGAAAAAAAATGACAAACCATAATTTTATTGACCTGTCAAGCAGAAGAAAGGCTCAAGCACATTTACTTTGTATTAGTAAATACTAAAAATTAAAAGTTGGGAAATTTATTAAGACTATAACACTAATATAATACAAGTACCGACTAAATAAGACTTCATAAATGCTTAAGAAGGTATAACAGTTGAAGACTGCAATTCCTTAAGCAGCATTTTGGAATAAATGTTTATAAAATTAGCACACGATTTTTCAATGGAAATTATGACCCAATATGTTTCGTATACATACATAAGTACACACCTGTTGATGTAAAAATATACTCCATATTTTTCTTCCTTCCTCTGAATACACATCTGGTTAACTTTCTGAGAGACATTTTTTGGAAATTGTTTATTTTCTTATGAAGAATAAAATTAAGAAAATACCTAACGAAATTTCGTGCTCTCAAGTTTCACAATGGGATATGACCTTTCCTTTATTTAGTTTTAATTACGAACCTTATCTTTATTTATCATAATGCTAGAATTAGACACACTATCTATTTTAAATTATTAGTGATACTTTAATTTTAATCCATCACATATTGAACGTTGACTGCAAGAATAAAAGTATCTACAAAACAACCTATTTAATACAAAATATGGTACGAGTATTTACTATTACTATTAAAGTACAGTCGTCACAATTACACTATTTAATTAATATTCCATATTCTTGTTTAATAATCATTACTGAAGGTTATTTGCTTTGCTGCTGCTATTTACGTATTTACTATTTAATATTTATCATAAGGTACAAACTTATGGAATATGGATAAAATAAACATACAAAATATGAAACACACAACACACAACTGCGAAAAATTAATTCTATAGTCTATAGGCAACCAAATATACTGCCCATAATATGCACTTGGCGCCATGCTGTGACGAGGCGGTAAATTGAGATTGAGAGTTGAGACCCAAGGCTTATAGACTTTCTACAGGCTACAGGTTACATCAATGAGCAGCATGAGGGCGAGGAAAATGCGGGGTGAGGAAGAGCCGGCGACCGCGATTCTATATGCTTAAAAAGAGACACTTAATACTGCTCTGCTGTTGAAGAACAGAGAACGACGATCCCGGCCTGCGGTCGCCGTGTGGCGTATGTTGAGTAGATCAGGTTCAGATGGGGTAACCTTTAGAGTTTACCAGCCTTGACTGAGACCAACAGCAGAGCAGTATTAAGTGTCTCGCAATTCCATATGCTTAAAAAGAGTAAGCATATAGAATCGCGGTCGTCAGCTCTTCCTCACCCCGCATTTTCCTCGCCCTAATGCTTGCTCATTGATGTAACCTGTAGAAAGTCTATAAGCCTTGGATTGAGACCCCGCGCTGTGACGTTCGTAAAGAAGGAAGAAGAACCTGACCTCCAAAATTCTGTTGTGTTTATTATTGTATATTGTACCTATTTTGTATTTTATGTGTTTTCGCCCGTTAGAATGCCTGTAACAACGCAGTAGCACACTTATTTATAATTTAATTTCAATTTATTGTAGATTTAGTACATGGTTAAGAAGGATCAATGGCGGCGAAACACCAGCCACTGTGCTCCAAAACGTCCTTGAAATGAGTGACGTCATGGCACGGGGGTCCAGAAACATAGAGTAGGGAGAATGATCTTAGCACCTGCGCGAATGGCTAATCACAATGGTCGCCATTTTGAACATAATGGCAGGCAACCTAAATGATATTTGGGGATTTTTGATATGACATTTGGGGATTTTTAATGATGATTTAAAATGACGGAAACATTCTTAAATATTTCTTTATTATAGTAAAATAATATAGGTAAATACATATTAAATTGGATGCTAAGATCGATAAAAAAGACAACTGGATATATCGCTTATAATAAATAATATAAAAAAACCATTTATTTTAGGAATAAAATTTATACGTAAAATATCATGGTAGTCAACCATGGTAATAGTTATTTGTGTATCAAGGCCAAAAAGTTGATCTTTCTCGGCCGAATCTGAAGTTTGCGGCCGAGGCGCAGCAGAGGCCAAGCAAACTTCGGATAAGGCCGAGAAAGATCATTTGGCCGAGGTGCACACAACATTTTTTAGGCAGCTGTCTCAAAAAGTAAAATAAAATAGTAGTTTATGTCATAAGGACGAAAAATCTAGTTTTTCGGGCGACTACGAAATATTGCCAGCCGAGACGCAGTCGAGGCTGGCAATGGGCTCATTTCGTGATATTTGCTTTTTAATTTATTTTAGCATTTTCCGTAAGTATTTCATCCTCTAAATATATAGTGAACAAATTAGATCGCTAGCGTTAATATTAACCCTAATATTTAATTTCAAATTCGTAACATATTTGAAACGGCTATGACGTCACACCACCCGA
This sequence comes from Rhagium mordax, assembly GCA_963680705.1. Classification (NCBI taxonomy): domain Eukaryota; kingdom Metazoa; phylum Arthropoda; class Insecta; order Coleoptera; family Cerambycidae; genus Rhagium; species Rhagium mordax. Next base: position 18,469,226 of record OY796662.1, read on the forward strand.
CTCCACTGGTTCTATGAGTTATGCGGATATAATATATAATACCATATTATGGCATGATACAACTACACAAGATATGATATCAAAGCGTTCAAATTTCGTCCGGTTTGCGCATGACGTCACACAGTGAGTAATTTTTAAAATCTATGTCGCGGTTTCGAATTTAATATCAAATTTTGTTAGTTAGGAACTCTGTGTTATGGCTTTTATTCATAATATGGGTTCATTGCTTATAGTGTAATACTAAGTTAATGACGGCTATTTAAATTATTACATTTTAGATGAAATTTATTAGAGCCCAGAGGATAACACTGATTATTACATTTGATTTATTCTATGCAGATATTTCTATATTATACGTGAATATAAGTATAATAATACGAAATTAACTCCCAATTTATATTTTCGTAGGCATGTATTTCGATTTGTAATTGTTGAATATGTCTGGCCCTACAAATTAATAATTTTGGGGTTCTTAAGTTATTCGAAGTTTTCGAAATTACAAAAATGGCAAGTCAAATGTAAAAAAGGATAAATTAACCATATATACAGTCAATATATTTGATATTTAAGAATTTTGAGGAATGTTTTTACGTAAAAATACAGTGCGATCGCCAGACAGGATGCAGCATAATAGAAAACTTATTTATAATAAATTTCTCAAAAATTGTTTCTTGCCGAAAGTTAAGTATACTAAGAAAAACCAGTTTTGACGTCAAATGTTACCTTTAATATGTAGGAAGTTAAAAAAATATAAAAACGTTAATAATTAAGGTAAAAAATGTAAATAAACTTTCTCTAAAAATTTTCTAGTTACTAAGAGAATTGATGCTAAATAGTACATTGTGTGCTTAGTAGGAAAAACTTAATACATTCCCGCACGACCGTGCAGATTGCTTATCGAGGCGTAAGCAACACGGAGTTCGGAAATATGCTTTTACTACGATGATATACACCCTGCAGTTTTTTTATTTCAGGGAACTAAAAAACTTTATATCGTGCGTAGAATCTCTTGATTGATTATCAGCATCACAATCGTATACAGCACATTTCATTTTCAACGATTTCTTAACTTTTAAACCCAAAAATATCCGCAACAACTTGACAATTCTACCTGACACTCCTGACAGCCGGGCGTTTAATGGCGTCCTAGCTCACCGACTGACGTCATGAGCTGCGCGATATCTTATCTCTTATTTATTGTATCATGATATTATGGTATTTAGATTTCGCCTCGGATTTCGCTGTACCAAGGACGAAGCACTTAAAAGATGAACGAAATTACCACTTCCGCCATGTGTGTAGTAACTGCCGCCGGTATGAAACTATAGGCACAGAAGTAACAGACCAGAAGCGACGTTCCCCATTCGCGTCAAAATTAAATTTGAGTCCATTATTTGGAAAACATTGTCGTTAATGTGTATATTTGTGTGTGATTCATTTAATTATTATTTTACAATTCTCTTTCTTTGTTTGATATGCATTGTTTATGCGACTTTAAAGAAGGTCCAATAAATTTAATAACTGTATGTTTAGAGATGAAACATCAATATAAGTATATCAAATTGGATATACGTTTGTTATTATTATGCTTGTATAAAGCCTAAATAAAGTAATTTATGATTTAATTATCATCTGAGGCATGCGTATTTGTTGCGTATATGAAGTCGAAATGTTTTTAAATTTCAGATTTCTATAAGGATCAAAAATATCACAAATCGGTTCTATGAACAAACCCAATAACATACATGAATGCCTAGTTGTTGACGATATCAGGCTAGTAAACTGAATTCTCTAGTTGTATTAGTTGAAGTCCAATTCTTCAATTACGATGAAATCATTGTTTATTAAGTTTTCCGCAAGAATGGGTAAAATCCAGTATAATCACATTTACCTAAGCAATTTCTAAAAATACAAATTTTGAGGTTTATGCGTAACTTAAAAGGTAAAAACGCACATCAGTTCTTTGCTTATTTGATGTTTACATTTTCGTAAACGTATTTGTTTATATTTTTTAATACTAAAAATATATCCGTGAACCACTATGTAATCATCTATAAGTACATTTTAATTATGGACAATTGAATAAATCATATTGTAAAAACTTGAAATACTCGACAAGATATCGATAATATCCAAATAATTGATAATACACAAGTTAATATGTAATACAATTCTAAGTTAAACTAATTATTAATAGTTAAAATCGACTGTGTAACAATTTTCGTTATAAAATTATGCTACCATTTGAATTAAATTTAAATTTCGCGCCTGACAGTACCTACAAAATAATGGCGCAAGGTCACGTAGATTTGGTACGCCAACATCAAAGTCGGCATTTTAAACGTCGCTTCTGGTCTGTTAATTCTGTGTTATAGGAAACAAGCTAGAGGCCGACCGCTGCGAGTAGTGTGACGTCACAGCGCTCTATTTACATTATTTATTTTGAGGGAGAAGAAGTTGAAAAAAAAATTTAATATTTTGCACATTTACTAATTACAAGGTGTACTTTCGGAATATGAATTAAAAAAATTTTCCGAAATGAGCCCATTCGTAGGAGTCCGAAAAACGGGTTTTCGTCTGTGTGACATACAATATTTTTTATTCGAATGTGCTTACGGATATTAAAATGATAGGGAAAATTAAAATATTATGTTCTTAAGATTTACTTTGCTACCCCGCAAATGATACAATTTTCAAGTTTGTTTGTAGACGGCTGTGAAGTATAAGGCCAGACGTAGCCATCGTGAATACTAGAAGGCTACGGGCCAGATATTAACAAATAACAACTGCACAACTGCTGTCATATCAGTCTGCTTGAAATTAGTATCGAATTAAATAAAATTCAGAAATCTCTTATTTTATTCAATTAAAATTGCTTGAATTGAAGTTTTATTTACAAGTGCATTACCATTTTACAGTAGAAAAAAAGGGCCAGCATTTTAAAAGGCAGGTAACTAAAACGCTTAATCTTTTTGTCTGTCACTTTTCAGGCCGAGGCCTGAAAAGTCTTTTCAGGTCGTTTACTTGAAGTAGCTAGAAAAGTTCTACCTTTCGTTTTTGTCTTCTGACAGAGAAACGTCATTTTTTGAGACATTCGAATAAAAATATTTTTAAAATTGTTTCGTACAAACTACTGCAAACATGGAGAAAATTTTGCGAGGAGCCTAGTAGGCTGACATTTTTAATTCGTTTGACAAATGAAAACGTCACTGGATAGTTTATTGACAAGCCGTGCAGTTTCTGTCATTAGTAAAAATGAGTGATAGTGATAGCGATAATCCACCGGAAATTTATGAAGCTGGAAATGCAAGGTCTACGTCTGTTTTAGTTTTTCTTTAAGCCTAAATCCATTTCAAATATTATTATTAATGATCAATTAATACATGAGACCGTAAAGAAAATGCGGCCGTGAAGTAAATGCGGCCGTGAAGTAAAAGCGGCCGTGAAGTAAAAGCGGCCAAAAAACATATAATTGACAAATGAGTACAAGAAGATGACACTTTAGGAACGCTGTCAGATCCGTAAAACGTCACTCTTTGTGTACAGCTGCCTAAAAAACAATTATCTCAAGATTTATTTAAAAAAATATTATTAACAAGAAGTAATATTACCCACGGTGTCGTTTCAGTTTAGTCTTGGCAACTCTATCGTATCATCTGAAGAGGACATCGAAGACGTAAATGAGGCCATATTCTGAACTGAAGTTACAGATCTAACTAAGCTTGTAGATGAGGTTCTACTACCTCGGCCTCGGCCCGATACATCTCTAATCTTGGTACAGCAAATTATTAAAGCAAACAAATTTATTCTCTGACCAAGTGTATTCATCACTCATGATACAACAACACAAGATATGATATCAAAGCGTTCAAATTTCGTCCGGTTTGCGCATGACGTCACACGGTGAGTAATTTTTAAAATCTATGTCGCGGTTTCGAATTTAATATCAAATTTTGTTAGTTAGGAACTCTGTTTTATGGCTTTTATTCATAATATGGGTCCACTGCTTATAGTGTAATACTAAGTTAATGACGGCTATTTAAATTATTACATTTTAGATGAAATTTATTAGAGCCCAGGAGATAACACTGATTATTACATTTGATTTATTTTATGCAGATATTTCTATATTATACGTGAATATAAGTATAATAATACGAAATTAACTCCCAATTTATATTTTTCGTAGGCATGTATTTCGATTTGTAATTGTTGAATATGTCTGGCCCTACAAATTAATAATTTTGGGGTTCTTGTTATTGGAAGTTTTCAAAATTACAAAAATGGCAAGTCAAATGTAAAAAAGGATAAATTAACCATATATACATTCAACATATTTGATATTTAAGAGAGTATGCATAATAGAAAACTTATTTATAATTAATTTCTTAAAATTGTTTCTTGCCGAAAGTTTTAGTAGGTAACTAAGAAAAACTAGTTTTGACCTAAAATTTTACCATTAATATGTAGGAAGTTAAAAAAATATAAAAATGTTAATAATTAAGGTAAAAAATGTAAATAAACTTTCTCTAAACATTTTCTAGTTACTAAGAGAACTGAATTAATGCTAAATAGTACATTGTGTGCCTAGTAGGAATAACTTTTAACATTCCCGGACGACCGTGCAGATTGCTTATCGAGGCACAAGCAACACGGAGTTCGAAAATATGCTTTTACTACGATGATACACATACTATTTTTTTCTGAAACCGCGTTTCCATACACTCTGCATTTTTTTTATTTCAGGGAACTAAAAAATGTTATATCGTGCGTAGAATCTCTTGATCGATTATCAACACAGCACATCTCATTTTCGACGATTTTTTAACTTTTAAACACAAAAATATCCGCAACAACTTGACAATTCTACCTGACACTCCTGACAGCCGGGCGTTTAATGGCGTCCTAGCTCACCGACTGACGTCACGAGCTGCGCGATATACTTATCTCTTATTTATTGTATCATGTTCATCACTCAACTCTCCAGTTAAACATGTCACCTCTTGAGAAACTAGAATGTTATACTGTTATAAACGGCTGCAAAAATAATTCATGAAAAACCTTACTGGTGAAATGTAATTCCTTCAGGCTTAAATCGCATTGCGTTAGAACATCCCCTTATAACACAGGACATAAGAAAACAAGCATTTTCAGTTGTAAAAGCAATACAATAATGATGAACAAAAACGTCCACCGCGATAACAAAGTCTAGAAAATAACAATAAAAAAGTCCACACCACAGCGTTAAATTAGTTTATAGAATAAATAGAAACATATATGCAGTCCGTAGGGTTTATAAATAAATATAATTAAACGCACACCAAAAAATTTAAATAACTTTAACCTCACTTTACTCAACACTTTTTAACAGTTGCACGACAACCAAGAATAATAATTAGTATACTATTGTCTAAAAGTTATTTGTGGCATCTTTCTGTATTTTCTTTCTGTTCTTATTTGGGATTTACGGCCACACTTCTGAACATTACCTGAATATCTAATCTAATCAACTTTTCTGTGAGCGTAGTAATATCTAGGTTATGATATAAACATTAAAATTGTGTAATTTCACGAATTACACAAGAGAAAGACTATTTAGCATTGAGAAAGGAAACAGATTAAGTTTCCGAAACGTCTGCAAAATATCATTGTTTTTATTTTATTTTAATTATGTTTTATGTCAAAAAACCAGCCTTGCGTTCTTTTTTACACCAGTATGATGTGGTGGATTTAAACATTGGTTTTCAAATTCATAAATTTCCCACTCTTTACCTTGCTAAATCCACCAACTCACCGAGCATTGCAGCCGGTGACTAGTGGTTCCATCAGGTTAATTCCAACAATACTTTAAGAACGCTTACGATTAATTTAACCAAGCAATTAGAACAGTTTTGGGACACCGGTTACACCAGGTGGATCCACCGGTGTAAAAAAGAACGCAAGGCAACCTTTAACTGTTCCTTTGACGTAAAGTCACAGGCGTAAAGGTTATTTTTTAAATAATCCAGATATTTTTCAGATTATCTGGGTAATGTTCAGAAGTGTGGCCGTAAATCCCAAATAAGAACAGAAAGAAAATTAGTATACTATTCTTGCACAACAAACTTGAACAAACCACGTGATCATGTTCAAAATGTCTGCCCCCATGGTGTCTTAGGAAAATTGGATGCGCAGAAGGTCAAACAGCTTTCTCCCCTCTCTATTTCTCTGCGGGGGTCTCAATTTACCGCCTCGTATGCTGTGCACAGTCAAGGCCACAGAATGTCGACAAGGCTTTACTGCGTTCGATTTTTATTATCTGAAAGCTAGCTTTGTTCGTTTACCTACCTACCTTTATGTTCTGTGCGTTTACCTCATATTAGTCATTTGTCATTCGGTAATGTCACAGAATCAACAGACCAGAAGCGACGTTTAAAATGCCGACTTTGATGTTGATGTACCAAATCTACGTGACCTTGCGTCATTATTTTGTAGGTACTGTCAGGCGCGAAATTTAAATTTAATTCATATGGTAGCATAATTTTATAATGAAAATTGTTACACAGTCGATTTTAACTATTAATAATTAGTTTAACTTAGAGTTGTATTACATATTAACTTGTGTATTATCAATTATTTTGATATTATCGATATCTTGTCGAGTATTTCAAGTTTTTACAATATGATTTATCCAATTGTCCAGAATTTAAATGTACTTATAGATGATTACATAGTGGTTCACGGATATATTTTTAGTATTAAAAAATATAAACAAATACATTTACGAAAATGTAAACATCAAATAAGCAAAGAACTGATGTGTGTTTTTACCTTTTAAGTTACGCATAAACCTCAAAATTTGTATTTTTAGAAATTGCTTAGGTAAATGTGAATATACTGGATTTTACCCATTCTTGCGGAAAACTTAATAAACAATGATTTCATCGTAATTGGAGAATTGGACTTCAACTAATACAACTAGAGAATTCAGTTTACTAGCCTGATATCGTCAACAACTAGGCATTCATGTATGTTATTGGGTTTGTTCATACATTTATTATATATATATATATATATATATATATATATATATATATATATATATATATATATATATATATATATATATATATATATATATATATATATATATATATATATATATATATATATATATATATATATATATATATATATATATATATATATATATATATATATTTAATAAATGGTTCATAGAACCGATTTGTGATAGTTTTGATCCTTATAGAAATCTGAAATTTAAAAACATTTCGACTTCATATACGCAACAAATGTGCATGCCTCAGATGATAATTAAATCATAAATGACTTTATTTAGGCTTTATACAAGCATAATAATAACAAACATATATCCAATTTGATGTACTTATATGATATACTTATATTATATTGATGTTTCATCTCTAAACATACAGTTATTAAATTTATTGGACCTTCTTTAAAGTCGCATAAATGCATATCAAACAAAGAAAGAGAATTGTAAAATAATAATTAAATGAATCGCACACAAATATACACATTAACGACAATGTTTTCCAAATAAAGGACTCAAATTTCAAATAAAATTAGAAATTTAGTTACACTGGTTTTAGGTTAAGCGGTTGAAGTACCTACATAATAATGGCGGCTCCGCGCATGCGCATTCAAATTTAATTTTGATGCGAATGGGGAACGTCGCTTCTGGTCTGTTACTTCTGTGGTAATGTTAAGCCCCCCACAGACCAAGGCTTGTAGACTTTGTACAGGTTACTTCAATGAGCAGCATTATGGCGAGGAAAATGCGGGGTGAGGCAGAGCTGGCGACCGCGGTCTGTCATTTATTCTACCAAAAAGAGACACTAAACACTGCTCTGCTATTGTAGAACAGAGAAGGACGAACCTATGGAGGTCGCCAAGTGACTTATGATATATTAACCGTTTTCTTTCGTCCTGAACAAACTGATTGAAGTTACCATTAGTGAATGCAATCACTTTCAAATGCGTTCTATTGTTAGTGTTCAGTCTCCCCACTCACTCCATGAAACTGAACATATTCAGAATTCCCTTCAAATTCTCGGCTTCTCTTATCTTGAGAAGGCAGGAAGGCACAGAGTTAGTCTGTGTAGATTCTTTTTTTGTACGTATGTTTTAAGAAACTAGGTACTACGACCACTACCCACCTATATAAAACTTTCTTTTGTTATCAAAAATCGTACCTAGTTCTAGTTCTATTTGGATTTGGATGAAATTATCAAAGGACTGAAGGTGAATTTTTATTATACTGTTCATATTAAAAAAAAAAACTAGAGCTAGGTATAAATAAAATGTTTAACGTAACAGAATTTTTTCAAAGGATTTCAAAAATTTTAATAAAACAATTGCGTCAAACGAAAGTGGGAAAAACAAAGCGATCTTGAAAATATTTAAATATCAGTTTAGTACATAAATTTTGAAGTACTTTTGTAAAACACAATGACCTTGAAAATCCTGAAAAATTTTCGGCGCTACGCAGGGAGCTGCTGCCACCCGCACCCCCTGCAGCTCTTGCCCCGTGTACACAGCTTTTTGCCCTACCAGCCTTAAACACCACGAGCCGCCACTGGATTTCAACCATATAAATATGTCATATGTTTGCTCCGGTAGTTTATTTTAAATAATATTTTACTATATCCTTTCCACATCTTGAATATAACAAACTGCAACTACGCTGCCCATCATGTTAGCCTGGAAAAACAAAATTTGAGAAAGCACGTCAATGACACCATTAACAAACATTGACGTGCTTTCTCAAATTTTGTTTTTCCAGGCTAACATGATGGGCAGCGTAGTTGCAGTTTGTTATATTCAAGATGTGGAAAGGATAGTAAAATATTATTTAAAATAAACTACCGGAGCAAACATATGACATATTTATATGGTTGAAATCTGAAAAACGTATAGAATCCAAAAATATAAAAAAATACAGGGTGTTCCATTTAAAAAAACATAACTTGTATCGGTAGATCGTAAATACGATGTTCAATTGTTTTTCTAAAAATTGGATTTTTAAGCCCTTGTCCTACAACTTTTACTTGAAACTTTTTTTTCTAAAATTACAAATTAAAAAGTTATCGGGGTGATCATTTTCGGTGAAAAACCCTGTACACAGGTCTACAACAGCACTGCTGAAATTTACACACCTATACACCACGGAGTACTATAGACTACTCAGACTACTGCCGCCAGTGCCGCAGTGCACCGTCAAGTCAAGTGATGCGAAAATGGCCGACGGACTCGGAAGCACCCGAATACATAAAATTACACACATATCTTTTTTGCTGTAACTGTGCTATTTGTTGCAGCTACTAAATACGATTGTACTTTAGGTATCACAAATATACACTATTTGCCACAACTAATAAATTATAACTAGTTTTTGTTAGTTGTCCCAACAAGAACCATTTAACAGTAATGAGTTTTTATTATTAAATACGGATGTTAACAAACTTATTTAATAAGAATAAAGATCTTAGAATGTACTGGCTACTAGAAGCCAAAAATAGATTTTTTAGTAACGGTAAATAGCGAAGCCAAGTTACTACAACACAAATTAGAGAAATTTATTTATACCAGTAACTAAAAAGTGTCAACTAACTTTTTTAGTTAACAGGATTTTCTCAGTGTATGGTAACATTGTAGATTCTGATGAAGCCTCTGGTATTACAGGAAAAACCGGTTAATCTAAGTAAAGTGTTTTATTTACTGTTTGTCCAAAATTACCCACAAAACGTATCAGTTATAAATAACTTATATTTTATTTGTTCCAGTACACTAACCAATATAAATTTTTCCATTTAAAAAGTAATTTTCGTCTTAGTTTAAACAGACTTTATAACCTGAAGTACAAATAATAATCACAGAATTAAGTTATTTCTTCTGTGTAATACGATAACACCATGCCTTTTAAAAACATAACATAACCTATGCTATGCACCTATGCAATCAGAACATGTCGTTCACTTTATGAATCGTGTTTGTTCTTTTGGTTGGTGAACTGAGGTAAATATTTTCTTCACTTTCAGTTAAATTACTCCCAGTACATTCAATTCGTTCAGGACGAAAGAAAACGGCTATTGAGTTAGGTCAGGTTCAGATGGGGTAACCTTTAGAGTTTACCAGACCAGACTTGCCCATACAGACTTCGTTCTTTTTCATCTGTTCGTATCGCCGCGATTCGGAACATCGTGTTGAAGCGTCGAACTTTTTTGCCCACACATTACGGGCAATCCTGGCAGTTAATTTTTGTTCGTTCTGCGCTCACACAGTTGTTGGACATCATGAAGAGGAAGCTTGCCGTTTTAAGTAAAAAAATAATAATAAATAAAAAAGTCTTTGCAACACATTCACTTTTTTAAATTTTTTCCTAAAGGCGCCGCGTAGAGAATCTATTTTGTTTCTTACTGTTTGTGCTGTTGCATTATTATCTATGTCTTTATATTTGTTTAGTAATTGTCTATAGTTTTCAATAAAATCAATAAGAAATTGTTTGTTTATTGATTTTTGGTCCATTTTAAATAATAAAATAAAAAATAAACAAAGATAATTAAACAAGTGTGAACGTGTATAATACAACTCACAAGTAACAATATATGCGACTGCGCTACTGTATAAAAACCGACGATTATGCACGAAATCCCCAGATCTCTGTGTTCGGTAAGCACAAATACGAGCGGTCTGCGCTACCTCGTTAAACTCGACTTCAAGACGTCGTCGAGCAAGTCATCTGTCTTAAAGTACAACCAATATGACTGTTCTCTAGTATTCTTGAGTACAACAACAGTGGTCGATGGTCGACTACACTAGTGACTACCCAGTACTCCTTGCTCCTAACTGGGGCGGTTCCACAGATTGGCAATAAACGGCATTTTTAATAAACTGAACACATATATTAAATAAACGTCATTATTTTTTCTTAGTGCTACACCAAAATAAAAAAATAAATAATTTATGAGGTTATGTTATGGTTATATATGTTACTCCTCAGATGAACAAAAGACGTAGATAAATAACATAAATAACACAATACAAATGACTATCTATATTTTACTTAGCAACATAATACAGACCGCTGGCCAATAAGATCGAACGACTATACGAGCGAAAAGTGAGAGGGCAAGTGCAATCTAAGATTCCGGTACCGTATAAACAAACTCATATTATCCATTCCTTCAAACGACGAGCTGTTATTTATCTACGTCTCGTTGTTAGTCTGAGTGTTACTCCTTGGTATCCGTTCGGTAATACGGGCTATTAGTCGCCGCTGTATCCAAACAAACTTTAAGGTTAAGAACTGCTTTTAATACATTTAAAATTCACAATCGGAAACATCATATAATATACAAAACAAAGGTAAAATAGTTTACCGAGTTTCTTCACTTTATGCCTATGAACACATATAATAGACTTATTTAAACACCTTTAAATAGTTTCAACACATCTATTCCATTCCTGAAGGAATTACACACGTCACCGGTAAGATTTTTTATTTCCTTAAAGCTGTTCATAACCAAGGCTTATAGACTTTCTACTTTCTACTACAGGTTACATCAGTGAGCAGCATTAGGGCGAGGAAAATGCGGGGTGAGGAAGAGCTGGCGACCGCGATTCTATAAGGGTCGATTAGACTAAGCTAGTTTGCTCGCTACTAGCCAGATAGTAAAAAATCCCGATAGTGAGCGAGTAGATAGTAAACATTGTTTTGCAATTACACGCAACTAGTGTCGAGTTTGCTAATTGCTAGCTCTTGAGCTCGTTAAAAAAATTTCTATATGCTTTTGGATCTTTATTCGCTAATTCTTTTGAAAGAGTGGCAGATGCACCGAGTCGCTGTCTCCGAGCAATCCAAGCAATCCAATTTTTCGTCCATTTTCTTCTTTTCTTTCGTTTATTTTCTGCTACTATTACGTTTCTTAATTCTTCTTGTAACAATACACGAATTAATAACACATATGCGCAAACCACCTCAGTCGACATTTTTCACAAGAGGAACTTCAACTCATAGAAAATACTAGCTTCTTGCGTTCGCTTAGCTTTTGCTTAATTACACATAACGAGTTTACTAGCCAGCGAGTAAATTCGCCAGCTACTAGCTAGTAAAGTTGACGGGTGTTCAACTTCTCACGCTACGCTTTTAGCGAGTAAATTTGATAGCTAGTTTGCTAGCCACTTCAATTACATGTAGCCTTTTTACTATCCGCCAGTAAATTAGCTAGCTAGTCGCGAGTAAACTAGCTCCCGGCCTGCGGTCGCCGTGTGGCGTATGTTGAGTAGGTCAGGTTCAGATGGGGTAACCTTTAGAGTTTACCAGCCTTGGTTCATAACTATCATCACATTCTCGTTTACCAAGAGGTGGCATAGCCGTATTCCACCGGAGCACCGTACAGTTCCGTACATATACCTACTGGTTACATTCCACTCTTCGGTGCACATGTACGACGGGACGGTAACTACTCCTGAAGTGTCCCTAAAAATTTGCCCGGACACTTCGGGGACAGTTAGGAAATGAGAGATGATTTATAATCAAACTTCAAAAATTCTAAATATTTAATCAAGATCTGTGCCTGTCTGTGTCTATGCGTTAGGTGATTTTCAAATATTTCAATTCTCAAATATCTCGAGAGGACCGAGCGGTGATTAATTTTCATGAGGTTTTTCTAAAATATATTTTAAATGATTTTTTTTCTATTTTGGGAAGGTAAGAATTAAGTAGGTAACAAAGAAACGTCAATTTCACTGTCAAATGTCAAATACCTATACCAATGGTGCACCACACATTTCACCAAATCTGTACATAAACTGTACCTAAACTGTACTGTACATGTACCACGGTGCTCCGGTGGAATACGGCTCTTTTGGAGATGATTAGGTACACTTGTCAGATAATCAATTTTCACTGATGTCTATATTGAAGAAAAACTATTTATAGATTAAAATATAAAATAAATATAATATTGTACAACAATATTGTTTATACATATTAAATTTATATCTAAAATAAATGGCTTTTTATTTTATATATATTATTATAAATATCCAGTTTTCTTTTTTTATCGATCTTATGTAGTCTAACCTAACGGTGCAATCTTAAATTAAAATAATAACAATAATATTATATTATACATAATACATAGTATGTACGTATATATTTACTTATTTATTTGTTAGAACAATCAGATTGGCTTAACTTAAATATTTAATATGAAACTAATAAACTAACTAGTGCAAAAGTATTAAATTAATCACTAATAATAATCCTTATAGCCGCTTTACACTTCGCAATTTTCATTGCCGGCAAGGGATTGCGGATTTGGTTTTGCTAGTTCACTTTACACTTGGCAATTTTTCTTGTTCCGAAACAGGTATACCATCTTAAGAAACTTATAGGTCGTTGATTATTATGATTTGTGTAAGTAAAGATTTGAGATTATGGTTATTATTTACCTTTTCAAGAGATGAATAAAATGTTCACGGCGAATAAAAGGGCTAAAATTGTAGCAGCATCATGTGCATGTGAAATTTCGAGTTTCTATTCCGTAGGCTACGCGCAAATACCCTTAAAATATCACTAGATTGCACCGCAATGCAATTAAAATTAGGTTCGGTTCTAATTTCTGCAATGTAAGGAAAATTGCAACAGCTGATCAAAAGACGTAGTAGTGCGCAAACGCGCAACAGTATTTTTATTGCCAGCAAAGAAAATTGCTAGCTTGAAGTGTAAAGTGGCTTTTACACAAGCACACAAGCTATTGTCTAACTGTGATTCATTATCATTTGTGACTTTCCATTCATCGCCTATTTTCTTCAGGTGTATTACGACGTTTCACCTATATTCATGTCCTGTATTATCTCTCACCTGGACATCACCACTATTATTCTTTGATACAACTACGTGTGGAGTGGAATCAAGGGCGCCCATAGACAATAATCCAGGGGGAGGGGGGGGGGGTGGCAAAGAAAAAAAAGCGTATAATAGTGTAATTCATAAGTTTACTATAAAATATCTGGTGTAATCTATCGGACGCACTATGGATTTTTTGGCGAATGTAGCGAAAATACAAAAATTTTAAACCTTATTTCCAAACGAAAACAGGCCACCGGGTCGCATATTAACATTCTTTACAGTCGTGCGGAAATGGCAGTATTCGGCGCAATCTCATTGGCCGTTTCAAGGCCAAATGTCACATTTAACCAAACCTAACTGAACTTATTCCTTTTTTACTCGCATTTCGTTAGTGGTGTAATGGCCTAGCGGAAACGAGCTCGGCTTGGCAAGCAGAAGGTTCCGGGTTCAAATCCCACACGTTCTTGTTTTTTTTTTATTAAATGCATCAGGCATGACGAGGTCTATTGCGAGTTAGAAGCCGGAGGCAGGTTAGATATGTGTGTTATTCCCCTGATAAAGGAATTTTTTTTCATTAAGTTAAAGAAATTTTTTTTATTAAATGCATCAGGCATGACATGAGGTCTATTGCGAGTTAGAAGCCGTGTAACCCTCGTACTGCTATATACTCTAGGTATCACTATATACTGGGTCTTCTACCCTACCTAGTATAGTGCGGGTGTACTATTATTTTTATTATTTTAAATTTCGGTGCAGGGACGAGTGTGTCACCCACGGGGTAGCGTATGCTGCCACCAGAGTTAATACTTGGGCTTGAGTGCCTACCCCGTTAACCCTCGGGATTATCCTAAAAATCCTAATTTTCCGCAAATTTCTACCATTCGGCTACTGGTTTCTTTTTATTAGTAAATTTTTCTAACTGGTTTACTAACCACTTCGGCGGTGAGTCCGGCCAACCAAACCCGGAATGGATTATGTAGGTTGGTCTTTCTATAGGTGGGTGTATAATTTAAAACGCGTTTTACAACAAATGATATATATTGAGTGATAAAGTACAATAAAGCAAACAAAACACGGGCCTAGTGACCCTCCAAAAGTGCGACTAATTATATTTGTTTGAAAAATAAGCTACCCAAAATCATGCCCTAGAAAATCAAAAGAAAAATGATTCCTAAATTAACCTTCTAATGTATGGGCCAACCTCCCCAAAATAGTGATGAAACTAAATATTTCCGTGCCCCCGCTGAGGGAAACGGTTATGTCCCCAGAACCTGAAACCCGCAAAAATTAAGCACCTAATTTGACTGACTACATTACTCTGACCACATCAACATTTAATTGGTTAGTAGAACTTTAAAATCAACTTATTGCTTAGGCTGCTCGATTAAATCCTTATAATTACTAATTGCACACTCGGCGCGAAATAAGGCGTCGGCGTCCCGACGTTGCCGATCAACGTAACGCAACACAAACAAAACGAGCTTGCTCTCGAATCTTTTGCAACGCTCCTATTTTCACTTAACAAAATTAATTCCTCTCTTAGGACTCGACACTAATATTCAACACTTCACCAAATTCCGCCCGGGGTCGCGATGTTCCAAAACACACGACCGCTCGCTGTCGATGACTCGACGTGGACTCCCTTTGGACGCTGTACGTCGCTCGTCCCTTGATTTTTGCTAAATAAGCAAAACTTCGGAAGCTACGGCGTTAAGCCCTATCCTTCTCTAGCTCACGAATCTTCCGCCCAAGGTATTAACCTTTTAATTTCTTTCTAAAAAATTCTCGAACGTGCGGTTTGACCGTGGGACCGTAGATCAATTGGGGTACCCACCAGCGATATCTACCGGATGCTATGTTTATATTAACACAATAACTGATTTCCCTCAGATTTCCGTTTCATTTGATAAGTTACTCTTATAATTTCATATTTTAAACCATTGGTTTTCTATAGGTACCTACAGGGCGTCCCAAACATTTAGAAGATTGATTTCAAATTCTTACAAATTAAAATTTAACAAAATAATAAGGACCACTTATTTATTACAACTTCCCCCTTTGAAAAAGTCTCGGCCTAAGTTGGGCGTGACTTTTATCCTACAGCATATCGAAAGAGGCTTCTATTACTATAGAATATATATCCTGACTCAACTGGTCTTACAATACAAGGTAAATACACCAGAAGCTATCTTTAGACCTTGGGGTAAGTTTACTTAGCCTAGTCTACAATTAAAATCCTAAGGTTTCCGACAATAATTTTCGTCTTTTTCCGCGCACCACATTATAACGTTTTTCGCGCACTAATGCTTTAAATCTAGGCTATTCGTGGGGTAACATGGGTATGTCGACGATAGTCTTGTTCACTTGTCTCGGCACTTGAAAGTCTATTATTTCGAATCCACTTCTGTCCAATGAGACGGTGGTGCGGTGACTAAGGTCGGGTATACGTTGCTAGGGCCCCCTTGTCCACCTTGATCCACAGTGACACTTCTGAGTTCTTCCCCACGCGGTTCACTATTGGTTACTACCGTTTCGCGTTTTAAGTGATGGCGGTGTATAATCCACATAGTAAGAGTATTCCAGAGACAGGCCAGCAAAGCAATTCCTCCACCTACTGTTTGGTACAGATGCAGCCCGTTGATAATGACCCCAATAGCGTATTTAATCAGACGGAAGATAATATAGAAACCCATCAGGCCACTCATGAAAATTCCCACATCCGTAAACCAACCCCATATTTTCTGTAGGGTGGATCGAGCTAACTTCTCTAACTCAGCCTTTCCAAAAATGTTTAAAGTTGAATACCCTTGGCTGTTTACTTCAAAGCCAGATACTCGCCTTGCAATAATATTTTCCACTGCTGATCTCTCTATTCCAAAAGTAAGACTTTTCTGTACTTTATTAATCTCTTCTATGGTATACACGCCACTGGAACTAATAGGCTGTATAGGACTGAATTTTAGACGTTCTTCTAGTTCTACTTCTATTCTTCTAGGAGGGTCTGCGATAATTGGGTGTGGGGTAAAACCTACCCATTGGCCATCAATTTGATATAAAGACGGAGTTAGTAGATTGCATTCTATTTCTTCTGCATGGGACTGGATTATGTGAGTTACTGCTGACATATAATAGGACTGGTTGTTAACTGTTATAGGTAGCTCGCTATAACAACGGTTGGTTCTTCGTACCTCTACCTTCTTTGGAACACATTTCATAATATATAGGACTTCTCCAAGGACTCTTCCAGTATATCCGACATTTTTCTTTATCAATACTCCAATTGCTGATGGGGTTAATGGTGCCATAGTTAAGCGGTTAATAAGAATTTCTCGGTGTTCCAAACAACGACGATAAACAGTAGCACTATATAGTTTTTGGATAGAACGTTTATAGGATTGCTCTACGTATAGAAATTTGCTGTTTACATACATCATCAGGTTAATATTCTCTACAGAGTGTCCCAATTTATAATTTTTGCTGGATTTTTCTCCGGTTTTCTTTACCACTAAGATTTGTGGGTGTTCTGTCATCCATATCTCTAGGCCGCATATCTCACTTTGCTTGAGTAGCGTTAAAGCGAATACTTTGGTATCCTGTTCAACAACTAAATATTTCGCCGAAGATTTCTCGGTAACTAATTGGGCTGTTCCTTCATACAAAACTGTTAGGTCCTCTTCACAATTTTCCCCATTTCCAAATTCTACATGGTTTCTCCAAATGTTGAATCAAAACAATATCCATTGACATAAGGACAAGTAACACCTCCTAGCAAACTAACTTCGTTTTCCATTAATTTTACTGGCGCCATATAATCCTTGGTAGTAATTTTTACTGTAGCTAGGACAATAACATTATTCCACTCATTTCCATTCTCGTTATAACTTCCTCCTGAACAACTGCCTTCGGAAGTTACACTTTCAATTATTGTAATGGATTCACTGGTAGTTCCATTCATCAAAATTTGCCCGATGAGCCGATTGAAAATTGAAAACGCTCGGTAGCGGTGAATGTCTCGACATGAGTCCCTTCCTAACTGGTGAATGTAACTATAAAGTCCGTTTTTCACTAGTGAACTGTGGCTATGCATGCCACAGTGAGTTATTACGCGCGTCACTTCGACGAGACACGATTTTACAGCAACTTGTTTCATTTCGTCCTTCTGTAGCACTGTAACCTCCATAGCTGTCTCTTTATAGTCCGTCACTGGATTTGGACATGGCGCAATGTTTTTAATCGAAATCACGGAAATGTTCGTTTTTGGGTCCATACAATCGTAAGCAATCAATCCTACTACCCCATACCCCCGAGGTAGCCAGACGACACGTACCGCGATCCATATCAGGAACAACATTTTCCTCCATTCCATCATGTTGATATATGTGTGCTTAAAATTACAGACGAAATTAAAATCAATTATAACCTCCTCATAAAAAAAAATTCTAAACTGCCCAGTTCTCGGCTCTAAGCCGACCAAACATCCACGTTGCTGCGTCATCCAACATTTTCGTCGCGGCATTCGTGGCAATTGAGGGGTTTGCTAGAGCGGAGCTTGGACTACTTAACATTTACTAATAAAATTTACGTATTGATAAATTCATATAATCGGCTATCATCACCTAATTTATAATTTCCCTACGTATTTTAGTAATTTCCATTACTTCCTAGCTCATGCGTAATCCATGCATACATAAACATGCACAACGATCGCTTTAAAATGCGAAAACCAACTAAATGCCTGCGTAGGTCCTAATTACAGCCATTTAGTTGCTAATATATATATATTTTTTCCAACTAACCGGTGTATACTCAGCGTGGCAAATTAGCTAAATATCTTGGTTACAGTAATTTTCTAGTATTCTCAACATTTAACCCTTAATTCCCTCTATATTACATATATATCTCGTATATCCTCAAACGTATCAACGACAACTTTGTTATTTTTAATACCCCACAGAACTAGTGAGACGACATACGTATGTTAATCGACTTATACTACTTATTTACCGATTTAATATACCAGCAAAATTATTATAATCCTTATAAATTATTATCCGCGGTCTCAGTTATCTTATCCCTCGTATCTCCTATTCTTCCCTCTGCCCTTGGAAGTACTTACGGTACCCACCGTAATTAAGGCGTATCAGCCAAATACTCCAAGAAAAAAAATTATACTTATATACTAGTAAAACGACGCCCGGTTGTTCTCTCGAACAATCGGTGTCGGGTATGGTCGGCGGTCTTACTCGAAGACGGCCTAATTATTCCCATGCTAGGGAATAGATTCCTTCCCCCCATTAACATCTGACTATTAGCAAAAATTAACTTTAAACTCAAAAGTCCCCAGCGGTGAAGCCGTGGGGTGGGGAAGTCGTAGCGGCAAATCTTTAAATTTATAAATCTTGCCATTCGGGCTATGTCTATTAATTATTATTGGCGCCCGAATGACCTTCTCTAAGACGTCCCACCACTAGAAACCCAACCTCACAGGAGGCCGTCGTATCCTGGTGGACCGTCTTGGTATTACCGGACGTACCGGTTCTTCCTCCTCTATTACCTCCTCGTCTCTTTCGGGATTCTCCATAATCTCGATCCATTGCGGAACTAACGGTACCTGGACCGTTACACCATTCTCTTGTTCTTCGTTTTTCTCGTCTTCCGTAGTATTGTTGCTTTCATCCTCTTCTCGATTTTCCACAAATTCCTCTCCTTCCTCTTCTTCTTCGTCCTCTTCAACTCCTTTGGTCACATAATATTTTTTCAACCGATTTACATGAACAATTTGGTTGTCTCTTCCTCCTATCTTCCTTACTTCATACGTAACTGCGCCGATTTGGTCTATGATCCTATATGGCCCCTTCCAAGGACGGATTAGCTTTTTCGAGAGTCCTTTCTTGGCTCCCATATCCTTTAAATAAACGAGGTCGCCTCTTTCGAAGACTCTTTCCTCGGTTTTTCTTTTGAATCTTGCGATCCTTTTCCCTTTTACGTCTTCTGTGATCTCGTGGACTTCTGTGTATACCTTCTTTAGTCTGGCCATCAGCTCAGAGGCATAGTTTTCGTCGCAATCGTACTTCAGTCGACTCGGTCGAATAATAAACCGTTCTGGCACAACTAACTTATCCGCCATATCTTCTGGGTCCTTTCGGTATAGGACTCCATCTCTGTCTATAAAATAAGGTTCGGTTATCTCTTCTTCTTGATCTCTTAATTTGTCTATAATAGGCTTACAATACTTGTCACGTTCTTGAGCTTCTTTAATGGTTACTTTGTCCCCTACAGGTTCAATTCTTCCTTCTTCGATGTTTTGATTATCTACTACTGCGCAGGCTACGTGGGCGTCTTTATTCCCTAGTTTCACTGGTTTACATACTAGAATTTTTCCATCCAATTTCTGTTTTAATTTTCCAAAACACCTCATCTCTGTTCTCGGCGGCACTGTAAGTTCTTCCAGGGCCATTTTCCCTGTTTCAGTTCTTTGTAATTTCCCTCGGCCCATATTTTCGCTTCCTATAACTGGCCTGTTGATCTTCTTTAAGTTTTATAATAACCCTCTCCATTTCCAATAGTTTTTTCCGCATCCAGTACATTTCCTGGTTTCCATTATCAGCCTTTTCTTCCTGAGCCGCAGGTTCGCTTGGATTCTTCGTGTTAGATGCAACTGGTTGTTTCTCTGGTAAGTATTCCTTACAGGTTCCTTCCACTTTATTCAAACCCTGTTGTTGTTTCTCTTGATCTTGCTGGTTAGCGACTTCCGATTCTTCACGTGTTGTCTCTATTTTTTCCATATCATCTGTTATTTTCTGTGTCCAGAATTTCTCCATCAATTCCCTTGGTTGCTTATTCCTAGTTCTTTTTGGCTCCCAATCCGCATTATGATGTACTTGAGCCGTAGCGTAGACCATATTTTTTTCTGGTTTCTTCTCGTAAAAGTTTTTCACTTTGCTCAGTCAAAGTTTCCATAAAGTTTCTTCGTCTCGTCCCTCCTTACGAAATTCCACAGGGACTTCCCCCTTTGAAGTCGTTTGTCTCTTCCCCTTAATCATGTTATTGATCTCTTGATAATTTTCCAACTCCTCCGAAGCTTCATCTTCCCTCGAATCGCATAGGTCTCTTAGCGTCATTCCTACCGGCTCCTCATCTATTAAACGTTCTCCGTATATCTCGATGACAGGTGTCACATTACAGCTGATATGCATCTTATGCTTCGACAAAAAATCTCTTCCTAGCAGCATGTCCACTTTGCCTTCATTGCCCAAAGTATCGTCATCACAGATGACAAAGCTATCCTTAGCTTGCCTTCGAGATCCGGGCATTTCCAAAGTTATATGTACTAAACCATAAGTCCTTAAAGGATGGCCGGTAATATCAGTTAAGGCCAGCTCCTCAAAATTCTTCATATGTAGTCCTTCTTCTATGGCTAACCTATGTTGCATCAGCGACACGGACGCTCCTGTGTCGATTAGACAGCTACAACTTCTACCATTTAATTGTAACTTGATAATATATGGTACCCAATGTCCTCCTTCCATACAGTTTAGAGCTGGTATCATTATGATGCTTTTTCTATGTTGGTCCACTTCCGAATTTTCCCAAAATTTCGTTCGACTAAGTATTTCTGTCTTCTGTTCCTTTTCTCCCTTTCTATCATGTCCGAAATTATTAGTTCCCCTTTGAAAAGGTTGTAGGTTGGCCTTCCAACCGGGGTATGTTAAAAGGCCTTAGTAGTTTAAAGAAAAGGATGGCTTATCCTTGTCTTCCCGGATATAGGTTCTTTTTTCTATCCCCTGTATATTGACTCTTGATTTTGCCCCCGTATTTTCCTTCACACCACCTTCGGGTTTTCTGTAGGTATTTCTTATTTATTGTTGTCCACCATTCCCATCCTTATATCCTGGCGGCTTGTAATTAGTCTCGTATTTCTTATCTCGCCCCCTTCTTTCTGTACGGTCCTGTCCAAAAGTTACGGATTCTCTCCTATCACTTCTACGACTATAGTCGTTTGGTATCTTGTCCTCTCTTTGCCCATACGCCGGACGATTCCAATGTTCGTTAGATTTCGGGTAATAATCTCCCTTGAACGGTTCTGGAACGTATTTCGGCCATTATATTCCCTTCTTCCTGGCGAATATTCCTGAAATGTTTCGTCGTGGTCTTTTCTCTCTACCCCTCGTATATATTCACTGCGCTGATTTCTATCATAACTTCCTTTATTCCGACAGTCTCGTGCCCAGTGTCCTGGTTTCTTACATATATAACATGTCCCACTTTCGTATGCCCCTGTATACTCCTTACGTCTTCCACACTCCCAGGCGATATGTCCTATTTCGCCACAATTGTAACAGCTGATCTGCATAACTTGCGCATTTTTTCCGTGTATCATTTTGAGAGTTGTTTCTTGTAACTTTACTATTTCCTCTGCTTTATCCATTGTCAACTTTTCTTCCCTTAATAATAAGACTCCGACTTCCTACATCAAGTCTTTTCTTAGCCCGATTTTAAATTGGTTCATCATTAAGTCCTGGTTTTTCTTTCGAATCCCCGGTAGTTCCTCCGGCGTGGCGTAGCGTATGTCTTCTTCCAATACTTTAGCTCGTAGGACCTTAATCCTAATGCAAAATTGGTTAACATTTTCGTCATGCCTTTGATAACATTTACTCAGGTTCAATTGATTTTCCCCTGGTAAGCCTATCGGCTCGAAATTAGCAATTAGCCTCGACATTCAGTGTTATTCTGTAAGCCATTGAAAAGTTCCCAATATTGAATAGATTCCAATTTATGTTTCAATCACATTTCCAAGGGTGTTTCCAATATTGAGAAATTTTGCAATTCTGTAAACCATATTGGGAACATTCAATCTAGTCACTAAATTTAAAACGGTTAGTACAGTTATTGACAAAAAGTGCGTAATAAATTTGAACGAAGAAGAAGATTAACCTCACTTTTGTTGTTTTTGCGTCATTCTGCGGTGTATTTTGAACACAGAACTTAAAATTGAATTGTGATTTGTGGTCGTGAAAATTTGGTGATATGGCCCCTGCTAAAAGAACAAGTCCACAGCAATTTGCCATATATGTTCGTTATTTAAAACAGTATCCTTTCTACGAACGGGCAAATTCACGTCTTTGGTTGGCCCAGATGAATTAAAAATAATTTGGGGCGACAATTACAATTATCGTGCATTTGAAGTATTTATTGTTTGATTAATTTAGAAATATTTTATTTTTAACTTATCACATTCTTTTGAATACTCACACTTCAATTATATTTTCGACTGCATTTATAATGAAAATAAAATTGTCTATTCATTATGAATTACAAACGCCTTCTATCGTTGCACAAATCAGTTATTCAAAATAAACATTTGAGGTTATGTTCTATTGGAAACTTAATAACAAGAGAAAAAATCGGTTGTTAAGATTTTCAAGATATTGATTCAATAAATTGAATTCATTGTGGTTACAGAATACGAAAATGACAAGGTCATTGGAATCTTTCCAATTATTGGGAAATATCCAATATTGAATACTTTTCAATGGCTTACAGAATAACACTGTTTAGCTCTCTAAAGGTTAGCCCTTCCACAGTAGGGTCTGCCCTCAGAAAATCGTAGGCCTCGCCAACACATTTATATTTTAAAATTTGTAGCGTCTCTTCCTCGGCCCATCCGTCCAACCTGGATCTTTGTTCTAGTTTTTCCAAATATCTCTTCGCCCCTTTCCCGTTAAAGTTTTCTAATGTAGAAGCTATCATTCCTAACGAATACATCATGGGTACCCTCGTTATAGTTCCCGAGTGTCCTTGAGCCGGACCTGAATGTCCTTGAGCCGGACCTGGCCCCCCGAAAATATTCGGTGATATAATTGGTGTGGTCACCGTTGTGGTGACAATAGTAGTAGTTGTATTAGTTAAAGGGTTAGTAGTGGTCATTTATACTAAGCACAAAAAAAAAAATTCACAATATAGCTATAAGCACAAACCTGGTATGGTCCCTTACTCCTTCTTCCTAGCTCCCCTCAAAATATTTCAATGTACTCAATTACCCGAGTATCCTTACGGCTTTAATGCCACATGAATTCCTAATCAAAACTAACGCCCGTATTTTTATTAACATCAAAATCTCTTAAAGAATAAAAATTAAAAAAATCATCTCGTTAATCATCAATTAAGAAAAATTGATTTCCAAAACCTTTCAGACTATCTCTATATAGTAAAATCAATTCAAAAACTTTCCAACCTACCTGTATATCAATTTAAAAAAATTTATAAAAAACAAACTTTTCAAACTCCCCCTGTATTTCAACAACAAAAAAAAATGATTCAGAAACTTTTAAAACTCCCCCTGTATATCAATTTAAAAAATTATAAAAAGAAACTTTTCAATCTCCCCCTGTATTTCAACAACAAAAAAAAAATGAGTCAGAAACTTTTCAAACTCTCCCTGTATTTCAACAACAAAAAAAAAATGAGTCAGAAACTTTTCAAACTCCCCCTGTATATCAACTTAAAAAAATTTAAAAATAAACTTTTCAAGCTACCCCCGTATATATAAAAAACTTTTCAAACTAATCCTGTTTATGACCACGACAAAACAATTAAAAAAAAATACAAAATTTTCGGCCTACTCCTGTATTAAATAAAACTTTTTCCTCCTTTCCTATCGAGAATTTGATTCCGTTTCCCTATTTTCGTCTATTTTAAAACATCCTAGGTACTTTGCTATTAACGAATTAATTTATTTCCCCTATCTTTATCTAATTTAATTTTTATCTCGTTTAACCTATTATTAAATCGATTTCGTCTATTTTCGCGTATTTTAAGTCTTTTTCTGCAACAGAATGTAACACTCTATTATTTTAAAATTATCGCTCTTTATACCACCAAAATGTATTATCCCAGAGGGTGAACTACCCCTATTTTATTATCCCACAGGGTGAACTACCCCTATTTTATTATCCCACAGGGTGAACTACCCCCATTTTATTATCCCACAGGGTGAACTACCCCTATTTTATTATCCCACCGCTGGCGCCAAAAATGTAACCCTCGTACTGCTATATACTCTAGGTATCACTATATACTGGGTCTTCTACCCTACCTAGTATAGTGCGGGTGTACTATTATTTTTATTATTTTAAATTTCGGTGCACGGACGAGTGTGTCACCCACGGGGTAGCGTATGCTGCCACCAGAGTTAATACTTGGGCTTGAGTGCCTATCCCGTTAACCCTCGGGATTATCCTAAATATCCTAATTTTCCGCAAATTTCTACCATTCGGCTACTGGTTTCTTTTTATTAGTAAATTTTTCTAACTGGTTTACTAACCTCTTCGGCGGTGAGTCCGGCCAACCAAACCCGGAATGGATTATGTAGGTTGGTCTTTCTATAGGTGGGTGTATAATTTAAAACGCGTTTTACAACAAATGATATATATTGAGTGATAAAATACAATAAAGCAAACAAAACACGGGCCTAGTGACCCTCCAAAAGTGCGACTAATTATATTTGTTTGAAAAATAAGCTACCCAAAATCATGCCCTAGAAAATCAAAAGAAAAATGATTCCCAAATTAACCTTCTAATGTATGGGCCAACCTCCCCAAAATAGTGATGAAACTAAATATTTCCGTGCCCCCGCTGAGGGAAACGGTTATGTCCCCAGAACCTGAAACCCGCAAAAATTAAGCACCTAATTTGACTGACTACATTACTCTGACCACATCAACATTTAATTGGTTAGTAGAACTTTAAAATCAACTTACTGCTTAGGCTGCTCGATTAAATCCTTATAATTACTAATTGCACACTCGGCGCGAAATAAGGCGTCGGCGTCCCGACGTTGCCGATCAACGTAACGCAACACAAACAAAACGAGCTTGCTCTCGAATCTTTTGCAACGCTCCTATTTTCACTTAACAAAATTAATTCCTCTCTTAGGACTCGACACGAATATTCAACACTTCACCAAATTCCGCCCGGGGTCGCGATGTTCCAAAACACACGACCGCTCGCTGTCGACGACTCGACGTGGACTCCCTTTGGACGCTGTACGTCGCTCGTCCCTTGATTTTTGCTAAATAAGCAAAACTTCGGAAGCTACGGCGTTAAGCCCTATCCTTCTCTAGCTCGCGAATCTTCCGCCCAAGGTATTAACCTTTTAATTTCTTTCTAAAAAATTCTCGAACGTGCGGTTTGACCGTGGGACCGTAGATCAATTGGGGTACCCACCAGCGATATCTACCGGATGCTATGTTTATATTAACACAATAACTGATTTCCCTCAGATTTCCGTTTCATTTGATAAGTTACTCTTATAATTTCATATTTTAAACCATTGGTTTTCTATAGGTACCTACAGGGCGTCCCAAACATTTAGAAGATTGATTTCAAATTCTTACAAATTAAAATTTAACAAAATAATAAGGACCACTTATTTATTACAGCCGGAGGCAGGTTAGATATGTGTGTTATTCCCCTGATAAACGAATTTTTTTTATTAGATTAAAGCCAAATTTGTTTTTAAATGTGACATTTTGCGTCCGCACCAAGTCGTGGCCTTGAAACGGCCAATGAGATTGCGCCAAATACTGCCATTTCCGTACGACTGTAAAGGATGTGAATATGCCACCGGGTCGCCGTTCTGACAAGAAATCCAAGGTCGAAAGTACTTCGTGAATTGTACGGTCCAGCTACGATTTTGAGATCAGCAGATCCAAACTAAAAAGTGCCTTTTGTGACGTTAATCAAAAATTTTAAAGTTATGGCAAGTCCTGCGCGCGCATGGAATTTGGAGGAATCTGCGCACCCGGCGGCCATTAGTCTCTTCGACATGCGGGTATTGAAACGCTAATAACTTTTTAACTACTCAAAGAAACGCAACGAAATATAGCTATTGGTATTTTCCCGACACGAAGACCCGTATAAAAAATAATAACATGACTGTCAATATCACGTGATTTAGACAACCAATAAAAAATTGGTTACTCTATTAGTCGCCACTGTTTCTATCATGCTTCATAATATGCTATATGAAACTGATTTTCCACCCCCTACTAGAAAACCAAGGGTGCGTTTGTTATAAAGATTTACAATTCCGAGCAGATTTTGTGATGAGCTCGGAGATATATATCTGAAATTGTCGAACGCGGGGAGTGGGGTAATGCATAATCTGTATTGGCTCGGTCTCGCAAGACCGATTACATCGAGCATTTTTTGGAGCTCAGTGGGATGCCTATTACGAACGATACGAGTTTTCTCAAAGTAATCTAAGAACTATAACAAACGCACCCCAAATACATTTCCAATGTTAGAATTAGCCGCGTTTCAAGAACGTGACAGTGAGTGGGCCTTACGTAGATAATTTATAGTTTGGATGTTAGAAATTTATTTTTATTTTATTTTTTCATAGGTTTGTGCCTGGTCAATAGGCATGTCCACAAAAAAATTAATATACATTAATATCAGTTAAAATCGTACATCGGAGCCCCTGGTACCTATATCTGAAATTTTTTTGGAAAAAAATTATTCCTAACCATAACAGCGACCGAAGAAATCTTTTGCTGCGTTTGAATTAAATAAACGTCCGTTGATTGTTTTGACGTCACAAGCTCGCTAGCCTGGCTGACGCGCGATTAATTTTCGCACGCGGCGCGCGCTGAGCTGTCAGAAATGTCAGAATGCAGTCTACATTTGCAGTAGCTCTATTATTTTCGACGTTGTGGTGTTGGTATATTGCATCGTCTTATTAGTAAATATGGAAGAAGGTTTCCAGAAAGGAGATTCACATAATTTGCCAAATGTAAGCGTAATTATGGTATCCGATTTTCTGATAACAAACAGTGATTTTTACAGCCCCAAAGGAAATCACTAAAAAAAGCTGTGTTTTAATGTAGGTCATTTAAATTCGGGTTTAAACTGAGGAGAACTAATCGTATAGCATTTATTATTATAGTAAATTAACTTGCATTAAAATGATCCTCGCAGCAGTATAAAGTAGATGTCGATGAAACGTTTTTAATATCACGTCTTACTGCCTCAAACCATTTTTTCTTGTTTATTGTTGGCTTTGGGACGCTTACAAATATTTTCGTTGGCGTCTTAGTAGTTGTATTATTGCAGCAAGGAACAAAACATCATTTTCGTGCCACCATATTTCTTTTAAAATACTGCTCATTAATTTCGTGCCACCATATTTCTTTTAAAATACTGCTCATTAACACAGAGAACGCTCACTGCATGACGAACCCGTACAAGCCGGCTGGCGCGCGGCAACGTGCTGCGAGGATGTGACGTCAAGTTACTAGCCTCTATCTTGGGAACGTTTCTTAGCCTCTCTGCTTTTAGGTGATTTCTATTGCGAATAACTGGCAAAATGAAAATATACAAATTTTTTTATTGTTACATTAGTTTATAATACCAATAAATCTATCATTTCCAATTGAAATTAAAATTTTGTGGACAAGCCTATCGACCGATTTTGACCTGAGAGATTTTGACCAAGTCAAAATCGGTCAAAATATTTTAATTCACATCTAACTTGAACCGTGGCGCTCCCAGGGGAAATCAAGTACTACACGACAGAGCAAAACGTACCTATTTGATATATCAATGATTTGGGTCGCATCAAAGGTCGTTACCTCTGTATGTAAAACTCCATCCGATGTCACACCCGCTACTTGGTGGAAGAATTGGCTTCCGAATTGTTCACTAAATGATGTCGCTGTGAAACTGTTGAGCATGTCAGCTTTTGCAGTCTCTTGCGAGAGAAATTGGTTCACATGGGGCATTGTTCATCGTAAACTTCGCAACAGATCGAAAACCACTCGCTCAGGAAAGCTGGTCTATATAAAGTACAACTTGAAGCTGTTGAGTGGAAACAAAAAAAGTGGAAATGCGGAGGAACTGGCGCTCAATTTCAGTAGTGAGGACGAAATTGGCGATTCTGAAGAACATGAAGATGATGTGATGGTGGGTTCGACGACGAGGATGATGTGCCCTTATCATGATTGGCCAGTCATTATTAGAATTTCCGTGGCCAGGTGTTTAGTATATTTGTTTTCTTTTTCAAACATAATAGTTTTTTGTGCTTACCTCAGAGTAATTAATTAATTTTTTTGTTAGTTTAACATTCACGCATGGAGTTCCTCAGGGTTCAGTGTTAGGGCCCACACTATTTCTGATCTACATAAATGACCTACTGAGTGTTACCTTAGATACAACTTTCGTTCTATTTGCCGACGACACAACTGTGTCTAAAGCCTCTAAAGATGTCAAGAACTTAATTACTGAAATAGAGTCAACTCGGATCATCGTTCAAAACTGGTTGGTAGCCAATCAACTGGCACAAAATGAATCGAAAACAGAAAACGTCATTTTTACATTAAGAAATATAGATAACGACTTAAATTTTAGTAATGAAGTAAAATTCTTGGGAGTTTACCTCGATCAAAAACTATCTTGGCAATCACATACAAATTATATTTGTAAAAAAGTGTCAAAAAGTATTTACTTACTACGTAATCTCTCTTTTAATGTTTCCCAAAAAACTTTACTCAATGCGTACCATGGCTTAATACACTCTATCATAACATACGCCATTTTGGTTTGGGGTCATTCATCTTTTAGTAGCACAGTTTTCGCTACGCAAAGAAAAGCCATAAGAATCATTGGTAGACTTAAGTATAGGGATGACTGTAAAGCTGAGTTTATTAGATTAAATATCCTCACATTACCATGTGTCTATATCTTGCAATATCTGTTGTACGTAAAAGATAATGAAGAGAGCTACACAACACAGTCAAATACACAATTACCCCACAAGAAATCGAGATAAAATAAACATGAATTTCCTAAGACTTTCAAAAACATGTGATGGCATAAATTATTATGGTGTAAAATTTTATAATGCCTTGCCCCCTCATGTAAAGCAGCTGAACCTAAACAGGTTTAAAATTTCTGTAAAGAAATTTTTACTCCGGAATGCATTCTATACATTTGAGGAATTCTTAGAGGCTGAATTTACTAGTTTTTAAACCTTGCAATATTTTCAAAATTCTTAGAGGTTGGTTCTTACCAATAATTTTTATTTGACAGACTTTGTGTTGTATTTCTTCTTTGTTAAACTTTAGTGTTTATATCTTTTAAGGTTACCGTTAATTTCTTTTTTTATCTAAATTATTCTAGTCATATTCATAATTGTATTTCTTGACTTGTGTAAATACTTCGAGTATAAAACACCAATAAACAATTATTATTATTATTATTATTATTACGTATTTCTGTTCTTTTGTACCTCAGAATGGTTTATTTATTTATTGTTAGCTTTTTTCCAATAAATACATGTTCCTATGTAATTACTGATGTCTTCATTTTCTTAAGCCATAACTCTAGAATTTGACCAGTGCTTGGTCACCAGTCAATCGACCACAAAAGATTTTGACCGGTCAAAATCCCAACCCTATTTTTTCAATAAGTTGAAAGCCAGATCGATAAATTTAATAAATCAATAAATTAAATTATTTAATATAATTTAAAACAGAAATAAATCCAATGAACTCAAAGAAGCAATTCCAGGGGGGGGGGGGGCAAATGCCCCATTTTGCCCCCCCCCATGGGCGCCCATGAGTGGAATCGTAGTTTGGAGTTAATTTATTTCTTTTAATAATAATAAATTAACTCCAAACTACGATTCCACTCATGGGCGCCCATAGGGGGGGGAGCAAATGCCCCATTTTGCCCCCCCCCCTATGGGCGCCCATGAGTGGAATCGTAGTTTGGAGTTAATTTATTTCTTTTAACCATATTTTTTACATAAACTTCGACTCCTATTTGTTATGTCACTTTCTCTTGCTCCTCTTTTCCTGTTACTATACTGTTTCCCTTTCCCTTTTTCTATTTTGTTTTGTCCTTCATCTCATTGTCATTGATGAACTGACTTGGAATAAGCAAACTAGGAATTTTGTCCCTAAATTGCCTGCGGAAACATAGTTCGGAAGGCGTTTTCCCTGTAGTGGAATGAGGTATGCTATTGTAAAGGGTGTTTTTTTAAGCATGATAGAACTTTCAATCGTGATGGCTGTGAAATCAGTTGTCAGTTTGCGTGCTATAAGTGATATTTGTATTTAGTATAGTATGGCAAATTACCATGAATCCACTTACGCTTGACCAACGCTACTAAATTGTTAAAATTTTCTTTGAAAGTTGGTCGTCGATTTATGAAACGTATAGACCACTTCGTAAATTTTAATGGAGTCCATAATCTTCCATCTGAACCAGTCATTCGTCGCACTGTGGATGGATTTTGTACCACATACTCCCTAAATGATGCAAAAACATCAATACGTTGAAGGAATGTGCATACTAAGGAGAATGCCAGCGCTGTAAACAAAAGTGTGCAAGATAATTAAAAATTGTCGATTCGTCACTCTGTACATTCACTACGTGGAAAATTTTGCGCAAAAATCTTGGCCTACACCAATATAAGATCCAGCTGGTGCAGCAATTAAGGCCACAAGACCATCACTTGCGTCGTTCTTTCTCTAATTGGGCTTTAGAGCAGTTGCAAGCTGATCCGTTGTTTTATCGGAAAATTGATCTCAGCGAAGAGGCTCATTTTTGACTTAGCGTGTTTGCCGAGGTCCTGCGATTTGACGCCTCCGGATTGTATGGGGCTACGTGAAGTCATGGTTTACGCTAACAAATCAGGAACAATGGACACCTTGGAAGCCAACATTGTTCGTGTTATTCATGACATTGCTCAAAAAAATTACCCAAAATTGGACTCACAGAATGCGCTCCATTAATATCAGCCTCGGTGGCCATATGCCTCAAACCATTTTTAAATATTAATGCCATATATCGATCTCTCAAATAAAAACAGATTTTTGATCATAAGTTAATTTTTGTGGTATTTATTCAAGTTTAAAGTTCTATCGTGCTTAAAAAAACACCTTTTACATTATCAAGTAATCGGTTAACTCCTGTTTCCAATTATTTTTTGTTGCTTGGCTGATTTTTAACCTTTTGAATATATTTTTGTTTTGTCGTTTTACTTCTCCGTTCTGTTGTGGCCAATATGGAATCGAATGAAAAAGTTTTATCCCTCTTTCATTGCCGAAATTCTTTATGAATTGTTTTCCATTATCGGCGGTTAATAAAACCGGGAAGCCTAATCTTGAAAATATTTCTTGCAGAACTCTGATGGTATTTACTGCGGTAATATTTCGCATAATTTTCACTTGCTTGTATCTGCTGTAGTAGAAGACTATGACGAACAGGTAGGTAATCTCTGCTAGATATAGGGACCATAAAGTCGACTGCTACATCTATCCATGGTGCTGAAGGAAGTTCTCTTCGTTTCATTGGCTCTGGGAAGGTTACCAGGGTACATCCATTGCACGTTCTTACCATCTTTTCCGCGTCATAATCGATTTTGGGCCACCAAATTTTTGTTCCGAGTCTATTTTTCATCGCTACTATTCCTGGATGGCTTGCATGCGCGCGGCTTGTAAAACTGTTTGTCTCAATTTTGTTGGGACTACTATTCTGTTTCCTCTTAATAATATGTTTTTGAAGAGGCATAATTCTGAATTAAATAATTTAAAATTAGATATGGAATCATCCCAGATATTTTGGCACAATCCTTGTTTTACTTTCTGAATTTCTCTGTCAGTCAAAGATAATTCATCAATTTCTGGTTAGTGTTACTGCCCTTATATTCGACTAACTGATGAATATATCCTTCATCATGGTAAGTTATGCTCTGAGACCGAGTTGTACATAGCCTAGATAGTGGGTCGGCAATGTTAGTCCTTCCTGGTTTATAAATTACTTGAAGTGTTTTTGACAATCGTTCAAAATCATTTTGACCATAAATGACATGGTATAAGCAGAATGGTATGCCCGTACGCAGGTACGGTGACGTCACCCAGTTTAAAAAGCGGTAGGGATGACGTCACAATTAACCTCAAAAATATGTATTTTCTAAAATTTTCGATAATTTTTCGTCAATTTTATCAAAATTTCTGCTGAGTTCCTGTACTATCAACTAAAATCTTATTCAGTGCATTAGTAATAAAGTTTTATTTGGCTTAAATCTAATAAAATAAGATGCTTTTTGTTAATTGGAATTCTAACCTAAAATTAGTAGTCTATTTTTTACATTTTTTCCAACAAGCGATCTATTACAATTTATTTTCCTTTTACGACAGTCATTTGAACCACATTAAAGTATAATATAAATATAAATATATATTGAATATTCTTAGGAATTTATGTAATTGTATAAAGTATAAAACAAATCGTTACATTTGCCAAATTAAACAGACTGCGCTGGGCAGGCATGTGGTCCGAGCCCATTAAAAAAGTGTTTAGCACAGAACCTGTAAGAAGTGAGGTAGACTAAAGCTTGGATGGGTCGATGGGGTTAACACAGGATGCCAGAAGTATCGGTGCTCCCAGCTGAAAGGCAAGAGCACAGAATCGGAAGGAATGGCGGAGGATGCTTGAGAAGGTCAAGGCCCTTGTAGGGCTGCAGTACCAATGATGATAATGATGATAACTAAACATTTAAAATCAGGTTCAGAAAATAAAATTTATTTCACATATTTCTTAAATAATTCTAGTAATATAATTCTAAAGTTACACCAATGCATATAATAGTTTCACAACCATAACAACCAAGTGCTGTTTGGTTCATATTTCAATAAAAATTATAAATATTTTTGTTAGATCATATTACAAATGAAAAAATTATGCAACAGCCATATCACCACAAAACAATGTAGTGACGAATTTTTATTTCTATATTTTGTTATTGTATTATAGCAATTTGATGGCTGTTTGTATTTATAAGTGAAACCGAAGACTCTTTCTCGAGGCTAAAAACAAGCCTGGGCAAACAACATTAGATAGTTTGTAACATTAGGAATGATTTTCTAAAGTAATTTGTCAAAAACAATTAAAAATACATACATAATTATAAATACAAAGGAATTAGACTTTTCAGTGTCAGTTTCTTCCTACACTTTGGACAGGTTTTTGTCTTTTTAATACATTCTTCAATACATGCAGTGCAGAATACATGACCACAAATTGTTGCTTTCAATTGTACATCTGAATATTTTGTGAAACAAATTGGGCAAACCATCTCAGTACTTTTCCTTTTTTGTCCCTGAAAATTCAGAACAAGTTACATTTTACGTTGCACTCACAAATAATTTTCAAAAATTATTTAAATTTGTTTTAATAATGCTTTAGCTGAAAGGTTGAGAGTTTGCACCCAATATGATAATTAATATTTAATTCCCTATTGTAACTGTATAGCCCTTTGGAAATTAGACAAAAAAAACTCCCAACTTAGGAAAAATTCCTGGAAAGTTGTATTTTGGTATGAACCTTGATATTGTGATTGTAAATAAAATGTCAAAAGTCCCTATCGATTCGAGTGCCGCTAAAAATTTTGTGGGGGGTCAAAGGTCACCAAAAACTGTTTTTCGTGAATATCTTGTTAACGGTCGCTTTTATGGAAAAAATATTAGTTATAAAATTTGTAGTTTCGGAAATTTCCCACAAGATATTACGACTTTCCACCCCTTATCCAGGGGAAACCACCCCTTGGGTAAGGCGTATTTTTTTCGGTTTTTCTTTATTTTCTTTTTCTCCAACTTGGATGATATATAAGAGCGACATAAAGTCGAACGGCGTCAACATCCAATAAAGACATTATTATTACTATTATTATACTTGTAGGAATACAGGCCTTAGAAAAGAAACTATTATTTTTTGAACATGTATTGCCTTCTAATTTAATTATTATACAGACACGTCTGTTTGTATACATTCAATAATACTTTTGTTACATTTACTTGCTCTTCAAACATTTATGGGTGTACATCGTATAATATACAATACGCAGCGGTTTACCGTTTGTGTGACAGGCCTAACTCGTACTTACGGGGTAGCATGTCGGTTCTCATATTGGTTTCTAAAGATACTTGACCAGTCGCACCCATGAACTTCCTTAAGGAAAGGGGAAGGGTTCAAACATAAAACACATTATTTGTATAGGCAAATTTTTTAATTTGTGTTCCGACGGTGGCAGACGGTCATTCCCTTTGAACTGTACGCGAAATCCCGGTTCAAGTGACCCGCCACATCGACTATACAGTCAGAATTAAAAAAGGGGTGGTTTTCCCCTATTTAGGGGTGAATTGGTGAATCTGTGAACCGACCGGTTAAAGCTCAACGGATTTGGATTCCCTACCCTCGAAAACGGAGGGGTAAGTAGGTTTGGGTTACCAACTTTTAATTGCAAATTACAAGATTTGGATGTACTATTAGTAGTAGTTAGTCGACAGATTTCATAGTCCCTAACATTATTTAATAGTTTTCTCTATTCTTTTTAACTCCCTACTGTTATGAACTAAAGCCTAAATATGATATTAGTTTTATATCAGATAGGCTCTGGTTGTTACGAAAAAAGGTTATTATTATTATGACAGATTGTTAATGAGTTATAATAGTTGCTGATTAAATAAAGTTATTTAATAAGAAGATCGTCTTATTTCCAATATTCAGTATATTGTTGTATACTTAAGAATACATAACATAAATTGGCGACGAGTCCGGAAATCCACAAGAAAAAATGTCTAAATTTGAAGAGTTCAGTACAAGAGAAGCTTTTGAGGCTTGGGAAGAGAGATTAGAGCAATACTTTATTGTAAATAAAACAGCAGCTGAAATGAAAGTACCAAATTTAATAACATTAATAGGTGCTAAGACATATGACGTTTTAAGAACACATTTATATCCTGAAATACCGGCAAACAAATCGTATGAAGAATTGGTTACACTTTTGAAAATTAAATTTGCCCCAGCAACAAGTGTTATAGTCGAGAGGTATAAATTTCATAATAGAAAGCAGAATATAAATGAATCCGTAAGTCAGTACATCAATGAAATTAAATATTTGGCTAAAACGTGCAAATTTAATTTATTTTTAAACGAAGCATTAAGAGATAGGCTTGTTTGTGGAGTTAATAGCATCAGTATACAAAAAAAATTATTAAGCGAACCTGAAACATTAACTTTTGAAGATGCGTGCACAAAAGCACTAAGTTGGGAAACAGCGGAAACTCAAAGCAAGTTAGTGCAAGGCACCAGTCTATCTGTTGCAACGCTGCAATTAAAGCAAACAGTTAAGCCAAAAGGAAGTAAGTTAGATTTCAAGACGGAATATAATCTACCTAGAAAGCCAAGTGTTGGGCTGCCAGAGAGATCATGTTTTCGCTGTGGAAGGAAGCATAACCCAGAAGACTGTCCAGCTATTCATTGGAATTGTTTTATTTGCAAAAGAAAAGGACACACGGGTAAAGTTTGCAGATATAAACGCGTAAACCAACTAGAAATTGAAGGGGACGATGAAGAAGAGGAATTATTAAAGCTTGGTCATATTGCTTTGGTCGGTAAGAGTAATGAAAATCCATGGAAAGTAGAAGCTCAGGTAGAAGACAAACCAATTCTTATGGAAATAGACAGTGGAGCTTGTAAGTCAGTGATGCACCTGTCTGATTATAAACATAATTTTAGTCATTGTAAATTGCAGAATGTAAATTTTAAGTTGAAAGCAGTAACAGGTGATTATGTAAACATTGTAGGGCAAACTGAAGTCAATCTTTTATATAACGAGAAGTTAAAATTGTTACCATTAATAATCATAAATAGTCAAAATAGGTTTACACCGTTATTGGGTAGAAATTGGCTAGACGTTCTTAATCCTAACTGGAAACAACAATTTTTAGAACTACTAAAATCAAATAATAATGATGGTAATTTGGTAAGTCAAATTAAGTCTTGTGAGTCTGAATTAAATCGATGTCAGTCGGAAATAATTAATATTAAAAATCAAAGTCGGCAGTTAAAATGTCATAATATATGTCAAATAACAGAGGTTCAAACTCGATTAGTAGCTGAAATTAAAAATAAATTTGCCAATGTTTTTGAGGAACAGTTAGAATCATCCATAAAAACTTTTAAAGTAGATTTAACGCTAAAAGAAAATGCAAGTCCTATATTTCACAGGGCGTACGAAATGCCATATGCTCTGAAACCAAAAGTAGAGTCAGAATTAATCAATATGGTTCAGTCTGGTATACTAACAAAAGTAAAATTTAGTAACTGGGCAAGTCCAATTGTTATTGTGCCAAAAAAAGATGGAAAAACTATAAGAATTTGTGTAGATTTTAAACGTACCGTAAATCGTGTTATTGAAACAGATCATTGTGTTTTGCCTCTACCCGAGGATATTTTTTCAGAATTGTGTGGAAATGAATACTTTACTATTCTTGACCTTAAGGGCGCTTATCAGCAACTAGAAGTTAGCGATAAAACGAGGGAGATGCTCACAATAAATACTCATTTAGGTCTTTTTACGTTCAATAGATTGCCATTTGGTGTTAGTTCTGCTCCTGGTATATTTCAAACTATAATGGAAAACATTCTATCAGGACTGCCAAATACCAAATGCTATATTGATGATATTTTAATTTATGGGTCAAGTATTGAGGAATGTCACGATAATGTTCTTAAAGTTTTCTGTCGATTAAATGAATATAATGTCAAAGTTAATGTAAATAAATGTAAATTTTATGAAAATAATGTAGAGTTCCTCGGTCATAAAATAGATAAGTCAGGTATTTATCCTACAGAAGAAAAGTTGGAATGTATAAAGAACACATTATCTCCAAACAACTTGACACAACTTAGATCATATTTAGGATTATTAAATTATTACGCCAAATTCATTCCTATGTTATCATCTAAATTAAAACCTTTATATGATTTATGTAAAACAAATACTCAATTTGTTTGGTCTGTAAAGTGTCAAGAAGCGTTTGAAATCAGTAAAGAGATGTTACTATCAAATCAAGTTCTTACTTTTTATAACCCATCTTTACCTATTTATGTCACTTGTGATTCAAGTAGTTATGGTGTAGGTGCCGTACTCAGCCATAAAATAAATAATGAAGATCATCCAGTCATGTTTGCCTCAAGTACCTTGTCCCCGACTGAACAAAAATATTCAAATATTGAAAGAGAGGCGTTGGCTATAATGTTTAGTTTGCGTAAGTTCTATAAGTATCTGAATGGACGTAAATTCATTTTGATAACCGATCATCAACCCCTACAATATATTTTTGGAAAAAATAAAGCAATTCCTGTTAGTGCGGCATCCCGTATTACTCGATGGGCATTAACTTTATCGGGTTATGATTATGATATTCAATATAAGAAAGGTAGGTTAATTAGTAATGCCGATGCATTGTCACGATTGCCATGTCATAATGCCACGAATGTTTCAGAAAATATTTTTTCATTTAATTTGATTAATGAGAATCCTTTAAATTACGATGATGTGGCTAAAGCATCAAAAAAGGATTTGTTATTAATAAAAGTTATTGATTTAACATTGTCAGGTTGGCCAAATTATGTTGCTAATGAGGAACTAAAGCCTTATTTTAAACATAGACATGAATTGTCAGTGGAACAAGATTGTTTACTTTTAGGTAGTAAAGTAGTTATACCTCTGTTATTAAGACCTGATGTATTAAAACTGTTTCATGAAGAACACATTGGTATAGTGAGAACTAAAATGCTATTAAGATCGTATTGTTGGTGGCCAGGAATAAATAATGACATCGAAAAATCAATACAGTGTTGTACAATTTGTCAGCAAACACAAAATTTCAATAACAATGCTACATTATTACCCTGGCCATCTGCTCCAAATAATTTTTTTAGAGTAAACGTAGATTTTTTCCACAAGTATAATTTTACATTTTTAATATTGGTGGATAATAAGTCCAAGTGGATGGAAGTAAAAATAATGAAAAAAGGTACAAATGCTAGAGAAGTTATATTTAAGTTAAAAGAAATTTTCTCTACTTTTGGTTTACCAGCAGAATTAGTTTCAGATAACGGACCACCGTTTAATTCAGTAGAGTTTAACGCTTTTTGTCAAAGTAATGGAATTAAACCAATCAAGTCACCACCTTACCACCCACAGTCAAATGGCATTGCAGAACGGGGAGTACAAAATGTAAAGAAGTCTTTGGAGAGATCTTTATTTTTAAATCGAGGAGAAGTGATATCTGAGGATTTACTGAAAATTAAATTGACCAATTTTTTATTTACGTATCGCAATACTCCATCTAGTGTCACTGGTACATCCCCAGCACAATGTTTATTTAAAATCAGACCTCGGACTAGGTATGACTTGCTTAAACCATCATTTAAAAGTATAAGAGGTAAAATGATTGAGAATGAACCAATCAGAAACAACAAATTGTATAACGTTAATGATAATGTTTATGTTAAGAACGTACAAACCAAACTGTGGGATCTTGGGATTGTTGTTAAGATTGTAAGTCATTGTACATATTTAGTTAATGTTAATAATGTTATTAAACTTACACATGCCGACAGCATTAGACTTGTAAATGTAGATGCTAATATAAATAGAGATAGTAGTGATAGAAGGCTAAAGGAAACTGTGCCTACTCAGCAGTCTGCTGAAACTCAGCAACCTGCTGAAATACCTGTGTCTAACCAGCAGTCTGCCGAGATAATGAGTCCGAGTTATGTTACAAGGAATTCGGAGAAATTTAATGTTTCGGATACAGTTAGTCTACCCTCTACCAGTTTCAGTACGAATACAAACAATAATTCAGAGGCTACTTCTATAAAAGAGGCTACTCCGATAAAGTATACTGTAACTAGGTCAGGTAGGATCGTTAAGCCTCCTAACAAACTTTCTTACAATAAATAAGAAAAAGAGAAATGTTATGAACTAAAGCCTAAATATGATATTAGTTTTATATCAGATAGGCTCTGGTTGTTACGAAAAAAGGTTATTATTATTATGACAGATTGTTAATGAGTTATAATAGTTGCTGATTAAATAAAGTTATTTAATAAGAAGATCGTCTTATTTCCAATATTCAGTATATTGTTGTATACTTAAGAATACATAACACCTACTAAGATAGTAATAGTAGAGTATGAAATTATATGATGATTATAATATAATTACATTATGTAAGTAGTATTACAATACATAAAGCATATCTCAATTTCAAAAAACGATAAAAAATATAGGCTATTATCAGAGATCTTCAAATACATTGCTGCCATTAAGAATAACGAAGTTGCTTTATCACTAGAAAAAATATAACATTTTGTATAATTGCCATTATTATAGTCTTTGCAGAAAAGTATATGGAAGAATATCGGATGTACATTAAATATCTTTACTACTATCCTATTAGTCATTGTTTGTCCGTCTACCAACTAGAGGAAAAGCTCTATCGTTTCGGCAAAAAGTTAAAAGGTAAATTAAAAAGTTAAGGACTATTTTTACCAGAACACCATTGTACTTTATTACAAGAATTATTTAATTAATTTCCAAAAAACTGTTAAAAGTATCCCAAGCATATTTGTTACACATGCTATAAAATACTTATACAGAGTGGCCCATCCAAAACGAAACGAAACAGGATGAATAACTTGTAGGAAAATGATTTTTCGCAAAAACGCTGAGCCAAGTTGATTTTTAATTGAAGGGGGACATCTTTTTACATAACTAACAGACTAACCCAAGGAAGGGGGGGGGGGGAGGGTATGTGACCTCCCAAGAAATCTTAATAGAGAAGGGGGTTAGGTGACACATCATATAAAAGGTCGTTTAATTCTCTATATTCCCATATTTCATATTTTAAATTTTGACCATTTAGTTTCGGACATGTGGGTTGTTAAAAAAAAACATACATTTTCTTTCTTTGTAATCAATTCAGTCCAGTATTTTTAAAAGTAGGTGGTAAAAGTAGTTACAGACAATGATTACAGTTTTGGAGTATTAAGGGCCAGTTGTATAAAAGTGGTTCAGCAAAAGTTCAACTGAACCTGGTTCAAACTCCAAGGATACCATTCTTACAAGAATGGTATCCTTGGATTTTGAACCAAGTTCAGCTGAACTTTCACTGAACCACTTTTATACAACTGGCCCTTAACTACATTAATGTTTTGCTTGGTTCTACTTCAATTTCTGCTAATACTAATGAAGTAAAAATCTTGTAAATAGATTAACATGTAAGCAGTAAATATATCTTAGAATTAGTAATAAAGTGCTGTGCACGATCTGTGGAAAATAAAATAAGAAATACTGAAAACTCAGTAATAATTGAAGCGGTAGAAGTGGTGGTCATGGGACAAGTTAATGTAGATCCTACGCTGAGTACGAGAAAATTGGCTGATTTATCTGGTGTTACTCGAACTACGTCCAAAGGATTTTAAAGTGCAATAAATTCGAACCAAATACACTTGTTACAGGAGCTAAACGAAGACGATTATATTTCACGCCTCGTCCTCAAGATCACATGTAGTACCCCTACTTTCCGCCAGGCGACGCCACAAATTTAAAAGCAGAAAACCTTCAATATCTGTTACCGTCGTTACCGACCTACCATCTGTCCTTCATTACTTTTCTTTGTGCCTAAGTAGACGCCGCTTGTCTTCGTGTGGTAAATTTTATATTATATTTTTTACTATATTTTAATGTTTTAAGGAATGGGAAGATGGGATAAGAGACAAGGGAATCTTTCTCCTAGTTCTAGCAGTTCGGACGAATCGGAACAATGGGAAAAACGCATTAGACGGCTAGAAAATGAATTTCTCTCAAGAGGAAAGCGTGGACGCCATATTGTTTCACAAGCTTCAACAAAGGAAATTATTGCTGGAAACGAGATTTCAGAAGTACTAAGGGTTCAAGCGAGACTTGAACTCGTTTGTCACGGGATGACAAACTTTAAGTACCTTCCCTTACATAATGGGAATATACAGGGTGATCTACCACGAGTGTGCCAAACTTCAGAGGCTGGTAATTTATCAAAAATAAATGGACTTTCATTAATAAGCATATGTCCTAAAACGCATAATAAGGGAGCTACAACCCCTTGAAGGGGGTTAATGAATATCAATTTTTCGCTTAAGCAATGTAAATGACATAATACTACAAATCAGAAATATCAATTGTTTTTAAACATAGGTGACTTCAAGCCACTTGATTTGAAGATTGATCGAATTAAGTTTTGCATATTTCACATGAAAACGCAAATTATTCAAAAACGGCTGGTGTGACAGAAATTTTGAAAAATACTTTTTTCTGAGTCATTGCATGGGAAATAATGTTATGTAAAAGTTTTGCTTCGGAAGTGACGTCAAAAAAAATTTTAATCACCACCATATCGGACTTATAATCGAAAAATTGATATTCATCAACCCCCTTCAAGGGGTTGTAGCTCCCTTATTATGCGTTTTAGGACATATGTTTATTAATGAAAGTCCATTTATTTTTGATAAATTACCAGCCTCTGAAGTTTGGCACACTCTTGGTAGA
Organism: Rhagium mordax; assembly: GCA_963680705.1. NCBI lineage: Eukaryota > Metazoa > Arthropoda > Insecta > Coleoptera > Cerambycidae > Rhagium > Rhagium mordax. The sequence goes on from OY796662.1 coordinate 18,511,552, forward strand.
TCACCCTGTATAGTTTCAAAGGGGATTTGAAATTATGTTTATCACGGGATGATAAACCGAGTGACAAACTTTAAGTACTTTCCCTTACATAATGGGAATATTGGGAATATATAATTTCAAACAGGATTTGAAATTAGTCTGTCACAAGATGATAGACTTAAGACACCAGGATTCTAAGCGAGATTTGAAATCCTTATTTCTTGACTTGGGAAGTCGTTTAACTGTCGATCGATAGATTCGATACTATCTTACATGGAAAGGTGACCATTTTAATTAAAACTTTATATAAATTTTCTTTTTTAACCCGAGATCGGTCGCCTTATGGTCATAAGGACCGACGATTCGTGTAAATGGCGGGGGTTTTCTAACTGCGCCTGCTAGAAGTATTTCCTTTCAGCTAATCTCCTAAATATAATGTAGTTTGACGTGGATAAACCAGTAGAGGTAAAATTTGCGACGAGTCACGTAAAAATTGTGTTTGACCATATTGCGACTTATAACGCTATAAAAATTTTGATGCTTTTGACCTTACTGCGACTGATAGCGTTGAATAGGTAAAAGATTCATGTTTTAAGGCTGATTTATAGTGCATTACGCATGGTCGTTCCCCGCATTGTTATCGTTAAGAACCGCAGCATCGATTCTGTAAGAAAATAAGTCTATTTATAGTTAAATAACGCAGAGGCGTTAAGTAGTGCTGTCATCTATCAATTTTACCAGTCACTACAAGGTTAATTATTATTATAATAGATGTCGTGATTGTCCAGATCAACTCTTCCTGCTGTAGTTTTTACCTCATTTGACATTTAATTTCTAAAATTTGTTGATTATGTTATGAAAAACAAATCAACAAACCACAGAACAGGAACAGAATATAAAGGTTAGGTTAACGTCGCTTGATTTGGCGTCTACACACGACCTAGTCATAATGCGCAAACTCCCCAAAAGCCAATAGAAATCGTTCCCTGCATCAAACGCAACGCATGAGATAAAAGTTGGTCATCTCTTGCGGGTGCGCTTATCGATGGTGCGGTTGAAAACGATGTTGCGTTGTTACTATAAACGGTTCTATGAAAATCCCCACGTTGATCTTCATGCGTTGCGTTTCTTAACGATAACAATGCGGGGAACGACCGTGCGTAATGCACTATAAATCAGCCTTTACTTATATTTCCTGTTATTTACTTATTTTTATATATATTTTATACTACAAAATGGCGAACCATGAAAAAAAGCAACGGCGGCTACAAAGGCTTTTAGAGGAGGTTGAATCAGATATAAAATAATCATAAGAGTAAAAAGAAAATGGTCTTTTTGACCATATATGCGACTGATGCCGAAGTATTTTACAGTTTTAAGTTTTTTTTTGTAAATATTTTTTTTTTGATGGACCAAAAATTCTCTTAATAATTAGGTGCTTTTGTATAAGGTTAAATTAACTGACAGAAGTGTTAAAAATGTAAAAAGAAAAATCGGTAAAAATGACCACCGCGCGACCAATACCGTAAAAAAATATGCGCGACTGAACTCGGGTTAAGGTATCCTAAATTCCAATTTTCAGGAGGTAATTCTCTTCCGGAGGAAGAGAATGTAATTGTTGGAGAGGATCCTTTAGTAATAGAAGATCCCATACCATGGGGTATGGAGGTCCTTAGTATTTTGGTTAATGATTGTGTTATTTATATTTAAATAAAGTAGGTGGAGTAATAATTCATGAAGATATTGCTGTTAGATGGGAAAACATCCTTAAATCAGCAGTTGCCCTCTTATGGCACCACCAAACCTGAATTTGGAAGTAAAATCTGCAGTTAGTGACTACCTATGTAGTTAGAAGGGGGTCTTCGGCTATCAAATATACAGAATCAGATTGGTGCCAGTCTGTCAGCTATTGGATTAGCGCTGACCTTGCTGTCAGGAGAAGAAAAGGGAGGGGGTAATAATCATCCTCGTCTTATTGAATTAATAAGCGATGCAAGTCAGATGATAGCCGGTGTGCATCATGCTGAATCAAACTCAATGCGAATCCTGGTTGGCCTCAATTTTAATAAAAACTTTAAGGACACCCTTAGTAATGCTTCGTTAGATGGTTGGTTGTTTGGTGACAAGGGGATCGAGTGAAGACTGTTGGAGCTTTAGGAAGATCAATCCAAGATTTACGGAATGTACAAATAAAACAAAAACAAAAGACTATAGTGACAAATTCTAAACGACTGTTAAATTCCAAGGGTCCGTTTCGACAAAGTTTCAAGTCAACTCATAAAAAACGGACAGAAGTCCCAGTCTTGGAACAAGCAAATAAATCATATATACCAGCAACAGTATCGGAAGTTTCAATCCAGTAAATCAGGAATGAAACGTTATTAAATGTGTCTTATGCAGAGATTATCTGTATTTTTTACGCATGAAGGAAATCGCATCAGATCCTATGATTTCATCATCGATCAGGGGTTATTGTATACCCTAATGTTCAGGTCACTCAACCTTCACCTCCTTTGGAGACAATCTGGATTGAAAAAGAAAGGAAAGATATTTTCTTATTTGTTAAACATTTGGTAATGATAGGGGCTGTTTCAAAATGTAATCATTTTGAAGGGCAGTTTATTTAAAATTTTTCTGGTTCACAAATCGGACATTAAAAACATTAATATTAAATTTGTAAAAGTTAAATAAAATCATAGTGCTGATCACTTAAATAAGAGGATAGAACTATAGCTATGAGATTGCTATCTGAAGATTGTCATGTGGATTCAATTGATTTGAAGGAAGCAGGAAGCATACTTTTTAATTTCTGTTAGTAAACCCTATAGGAGATTCTTACAATTTAATTTTGATGAGTCGCCTTTTTGGCATATACTTAGCTCCACTAGTTTTACAAAAATAATGTAGCCTGTTGTGGCTCATTTGAGGTCAAGAGGTTTACTTTCTGTCATATAATTAGATGACTTCCTTTTATTAGAAGATTCTTTTCATGACTGTTTAAACAACGTAACACATACTTGTTTGTTTTAAATAAGTTGGCACTTATTAGAAATTTTGGAAAAGAGAAAAAAAAAAGTCGCATGATCCTAACAAGGACATGCAAGATTTTAGGTTCTATGTACAATTCTATCATTATCACTAATTTTACCTACTGAGAAACGAACTAGGCGGTTTAAGAAAATTATTGTCAAATTAAGCCACTAAAAAACTGCACATTTAGTAGAAATATTAGTGTCTGCCTGCCCTGCAGTTAATGGCTTTGTGTATACAAAAAGATTTGAAAGAGCTAAAAATTTAACTCTTAAAGGCTAATGATGACCACGAGAAAATAGTGAAAATGCCTTCACATACATCACATGACATAGTGTGGTGGCAACAAACTATATTTCCACAGAAAATTCTGAGACAATCGTGTTTTAGGCTGGAATTGTTTGTGATGGCCAGAAATGGATCATTGGAATATGAAAGTTTTTCTTTCATATTAATGATGATTTTTTCATTGCATATAAATTATCTAGAGCTTTTAACTGAACTTTTTGGATTACGATGCTTTGCAAGAGATTTATTCAACTGTAAGATACTGCTAGGAATTGAGGATACCACTGCTGTTTATTACATCAACCGTATGGATGAAATTCAATTTCCTTTATTAAATAACTAATCGAGAAATTTGACAGTGGTGTGAAGTTCGTAATATTTGCATCCTACATTACGTCATCTGATAATTTTGAGGCAGATAGAGAGTCAAGTAAGATACCTGTGTTAAATACAGAATGGCAATTGGCCAATTTTGGATTTAATGATATTGTTGCTACCTTCCATGCCCCAAAAATTGATTTATTTGCTAATCGTAACAATTCTAAATGCGAGATATTCGTATCTTGGTTAAGGCGGAACCCGATGCTATGGCCGTATGTGCTTTCACAATATCTTGGGCCAATTACTTTTTTTTATGCTTTCCTCCTTTTTTCAGTTATTTAAGAACCTTGTTTTAATCAATTGCTACTAATTTATTATTTTCTGACAATAGAGATCCCCACCACCTCTGGAAGAATCTTTCTCCCTAGCGGCAGGAATCTTAACAGCCAAGCATTTAGATTGAGATATGTTTACAATCTTCTATAAACATATTATAGTGATTTTTTTTTTCTTTTTATCAAGAAAATCAAAACGGATGTCTTTATAATAGTTCGATACCAACTATATGAGGGTTCCTATCGCAACATTTTCGAAGAGGTGCTTCTTGAGCATTAAATGTTTGCTTGCTTTAGCTTTGATACTCACCGCAGATAAGTGTTAAGAGTTAAGAGTTTCTTTAAGGAAGTGAAAAATTTAAGGCCGAACAGACCTAAATACATGTCATCATGGGATACAAACATTTAAAATATCTATTTTCCTGTCTTTCTTGTATCCAAATGAGGATATTAGTTTAGAATTGTTGACACAGAAGTTAGTGATACTTCTAGCCTTAATAACAGAGTCCATCGGGTACAGACATTATCATTAAGAGATTGAAATTTTCCAAAAAAATATATGGAATTAAAATTAAAATCTCGCATCGTATTAAAACTTCAGGTCGGAATACATCTCAACCAGATTAATGTTGCCATACTTTCATGATAAACCTAATCTGTGTGCTGCAAATGCTGTACAAATGCTCTAAACTTATTATTTAGAAAGAGCTAAAGAAATGAACTCGGATATGAAAAAGTTATTTTTTGTCTACAAGAAACATATAGGTATCACTTAGCAACTGTTGATTCTGTTATTCTGTTAGTCGATGGATAAAGACCACTCTGAGCAGAAGTGGTTTAGATACAAATGTATTCACAGCTCATAGCACTAGATAGACATGCAGCTAAAAGGAAAGGAGTTAGCCTAGATATAATTAAAAACATAGCTGGTTGGTCAAAAAGATTCCAGCTCATTTGCTGGTTTTTATTATAAACCATTATGCAGTTGAGGTGTTTCTGCGAGAACTATTATAAATCAATCAGTTTATTATTCTTAATTAAAGTGTATTAAGCCTTAAGAGGTTTCGTGTACGTTTACAAGTTATTATAAAGATTCTGATAGTATAATAATAATAATAATAAATGTCTTTATTAAGGGAGAAGTTACCTTACAATTAGGTTCTCTACCACTGTATCTGCATTGTGTATGTATTAGGTGTATTTAAGTCAGACATCATACATAAGAGTTTATTATGTCTGATATAGCGTCGCAACCAAACTCTAAACATCTACATGTGATCTTGAGGACGAGGCGTGAAATATAATCACAAGATCAAACGAACTTACCTAAGTGAAGTTCGATCTTGATTATATGAAGCGCCTCGTCCGAGATGATCACACCCACCCTTATCCCTTTGAATTAATTGTATATTAACAGGTTGAGCGCCACAGAGGACACCGGTGATTATTTTGAAACGTCCACACAGGCCACGGCGGACACCGGTGTCTGCTCGCATTTATGTGATCTTGTAGCTTCGTGACCGCTAATACACGTATTTTGGCTATACAGCATGCCCTCTATGGCCTCAGTGGTGCATGAGGTTACAATAGTGTCCCTAATATTTTTGCTGGTTGGTCAGAGAGAACACGTGACCACATTACACCACAGTTCAGCATCTGTTTTGTTTACAATGTGTAATGTTCAATTTACATAGGTGGCAGATAGTGTGTTTCTTGCTCATTTTTGCTATTTACATTAGTGATCGTAGGTAAAATCATTTTCTTATGAGTTATTAGCTCATTTTCGATGGGCCGCTGTATAAAAAATAAGAAATGAAGAGTATAACTTTCACCATTAGTTTTTATTCTGTAAAGCATTTGTCTCTTTTATTAACTAATGGATTTAAATTTAACTCACTAATTGCTGCATCACGCGACTCCGATAGACCAAGGTGTTAATAACACCATCTTGACAGGCCACAATGAATCCCTCGGTCTCCGACCTCAGCCCTGCTAACCTTAAAAATGCGAAGGTCAGCTTTGTCGATAAACCCAGTGCGGGTCCTTTAGTGGGTCCAAGCTCCCGAGGATGTTGCATGCCATACTCAGTGCTACTCTGCCTAGCATATACATTCCAGACTCAAGAGTCCTCGGTCCCCCTCGTTGACGTGGGAGGTACACACGAGGAACGGACGATCTATTTACTATTTACTATTTATTTAGAAGTTTTATTATTACATTACATTGATTATTATTAGGTTTAACAACAAGATTTTAATAACTTGGTTTTGCTGGTACTAGGGCTGGGCGACAATGAAATATAACAATCGATTACTGATTATTAAAAATAGTCGATTATTTCCGATTCATCGATTAATCAATGATCGATTGATCGATTAATCAATGATCGATTAATTGATTAATCAATGATCATGTTTTTGGCATCAGTAATAAACTAGCATCTAGCAGCTATGCAATCAGTCATTTGTAATGAATTAGGTTATTCGGCCGCAAAAATTGCATACTTCTCACTATTCGAATCACACCTAAGATATGGTATTGCTTTCTGGAGTGCGTGCAGTAAATATGTTATGCAATCATTATTTGTACTCCAAAAACGTGCTGTCAGATGACCTATGTAAAGCCAAATTTCGTGACTCATGCAAACCACTTTTTTTGGCGCATGGGATTCTTACAGTGATTTCTATTTTCATCCTGGAAACGGTATGCTTAATACATAAGCACCGTAGCAATGTTGTCACCACTGTGCCATATCAAGTCACTCGGCAAAGTAACAACATGGCTTTACCTATTCCAAGATCCACTCTAGTCAGGGACTCTATTATTTACAATGGTTACAAGATGTTTAATCATCTACCTAACAATATCAAAGACATTTATTCAAATAACATTTTTAGAAAGTCGGTAAAAGGTCTGTTAATTATTAAACCCTATTATAATTTAGAAGAATTTTATAATGACTCATTTTAATGTAATTATGATCTATTTCTGGACTTAATTACCTAGTAATAATACCTAGTTGTTTACTTCTACTTTGGCAATGGGAACTTGCTTCTTTAGACAATAAAGTATATTTTTAATTTGAATTTGAAATTAAGCGATCAGTCGATCAATCGATTATTTAGGAAAATGTAATCATATGATTTACAATTTTGGAAAGGACCCCGAATACCTTAACCCCAACATATATATGCTACAGTACGCTGATGATACTGCTCTAATTAGCCATAATCGTACCCTGGAAAAAACCATTGTCGAATTACAAGGACTAATGAACAGAACAATGATATGGTTCAACAAATGGAGATTAAAACCAAATCCAATGAAATCCCAATACATAATATTTAATCATGTACCAAACAACAACTCACCAACAGTTACAATCAACAATCACACTCTCACCGCTCAAACCACAGTCAAATATCTGGGGATAAGTCAGACCACAAGTTGAATTTCAACAACCACACCAAATCTATAAAGAAGAAGTGCATCTCTAGAAGTAAACACTTTCGCTGCATGACCTACAAAAATGAGGGAATCAGTAAAAAGACAGCAGCACACATATACAAATCAATATGCAGACCAATATTAGAATACAGCCAACCTCTTTACCTGAATGTCAGAAAACCAGCAACAAAAAATATCCAAGTCGCAGAAACATCAGCACTCAGAGCCATCACAAAATACCGACATCCTAGGAATCCCATGCACAACCCATCAAATGCTCTCCTATATCAAGTAACTAACGTGGAACCAATTTCACAGAGGCTATCCAAATTATCTACCAAATTTGCCAAGACCAAACACAACATAGAAATACTGCAACCCCTCTGTAAAACAAGAAATCAACAAACACCTGGTAACAGAAAGTTTCCAGAAAAAACCCTGTGGGAACACATTAACGATCTAAGGACCGCATTATAAACAACCTGCAATTATTATATATATATATATAATAATTGCAGGTATATATATATTTTTTTTCTTTTTTTTTTTTTACACAATACAAAGATTCATCATATTCTCTAATCAATTTGTTATCCACATTTTATATATTGTAAAACTAAATAATATATTATTGTAAAAAGGCAGAAGGACCTCGGTCAATGGCCATTTGGGTTTTTGCTTAATAAAGTACTTTTATTATTATTATTATGTAATCATATGATCGATTAATCGATTATATTTCGATTAATCGATTATTTCTCCCAGCCCTACCAACTGGCACTGTGGCAAAATTTTACGGAAAAGATAATGATTTGATTGATAAGTGATGATAAAAGATGTGTTACAGTAAAACTTCTGTTAACTATTGTAGATTAATTAATTAATAATAATAATAATAATAATAATAAATACTTTATTTGCTGATTATACATTCATGTGCAATACATGTTAATTGTTTTAGCATTGTCAGTTAATACATTAGACATTAAAAATACATTAAGAATTAAAATAAAAAAGTAGTACAATAGTTAAAAAATAAAAATATAAAAATTGTTAGATAAAATCAGTAACTGTATCCATACCTTAAATTTAAACACAGAACATTTAGAGGTTATTAAAAGAAGCATTATAAAATTCGTCTAAGTTGTATGGGGAAATTTTCATCAAAATATGTTTAACTTTTATTTTAAATTTATTTGATGTTAAGTTTCTAATTTCAATAGGCATACAGTTATATAGTTTTAATGCAACGTAAATAAAACTTTTATGTGTAATGTGCAATCTATGGGTAGGCAGTATAATGTTGTCTCGATTTATGGTTAAGTGGCTGTGTAGATCAGCATGATTCTTAAAACATTCACTATTACTTTTAACATACATTAAACAGTGATAAATATAAAGTGCAGGAAATGTCATAATTTGCAATTCATGAAAAATGGGTCTACATGAATCTCGATTAGATTTGTTGGTGATTACCCTTAATGCCATTTTTTGTAACACAAATACTCGCGGCCAGTCAGTAGAATTACCCCATAATATCAATCCATAAGAAATTAATGGTAAAAATAATCCCATATAAGCTATTCTGCAGACTGATCTAATTGCATATTGTGAAAGTTTTCTTAGTAAAAAAATTACCCCTGAAAGTTTATTGCATAGCGTATCGATATGATTTCTCCAATTTAATTTTTTATCCATCTGAATTCCCAGAAACTTGACTGTGTCTACTTCGCTGTGTATATCTCTTAATGAAAAATTGATGTGGATAGTTTTATTTGTATTTAGCGAAAGTTCATTAGATGTAAACCACTCCTTTGCAGCATATTGTGCCACTCGATTGATATGTATTAAATTGTTTATGTCAGAATCACTATTGTATAGGGTGGTGTCATCTGCATACTGTATAGTATTAGTCATAGTTAGGTAACCAGGCAAATCATTCACATAAAGGACAAATAATAATGGCCCCAAGATAGAACCCTGGGGCACACCTGCTTTAACAGTTAATGGAGTTGACAACACCCCATTGCAATCAGTAAATTGTGTTCTTTCTGTTAGGTATGATATAATGAAGTTACGACCTGCTCCTCTAATTCCGTAGTCATTTAATTTTTCTGAAAGAATTTTGTGTGACACACAGTCAAAAGCCTTCGAGAGGTCACAGAACAGTGCAGATACTATTTCACCCCTCTCAAAAGCACTGTGGATGTGTGTCACCATGTGAATTAATGATTTTATCGTGGATAGATTTTTCCGAAATCCAAACTGACTTGTATTAAGTAATTTGTGTTGTTCAAGATAATTTGTAATTCTTTCGTTAAATGCTACTTCAATAGGTTTTGATAGGGATGGTATTATAGATAAAGGGCGATGATTATTCATACAAGTTTTGGATCCTTTATTTTTATATATGGGTGTTACTTTTGATATTTTTAATTTCGACGGAAACTCTCCCTTGTGAAAACATTTATTTATAATGATTGTAAGTGGTACTATGATACCTTCTCTAATTAATTTTAGTAATTTATTACTAATACCATATATATCTTTCGCAGAGCTATTAGAGAGATTTCTGATAATACTGTCCACCTCAGCTTCGACGACAGGTTGTAGAAAAAATACCTGAGGACATTGTATACTTTGATGGGTTATTTCAATAGGATTTAGAGTAGGCATTGGCAAGTTCTCCGTTTCATTTTTTGCAATATTTATAACAAAGGCATTAAAATCATCAGCACTAAATGCATAGTTACATTGTTTTCGCGGTTTAACAGAATCATTGATAATAGCCCATGCTGATCTTGATTGATTTGTCGAATATAACATTTTATCTGCTACGTATTCACTTTTGCACTGTCTAATTTTTGCCCTATATTGCCTTTTAAGGTTTTTGGCGTAGTTACGAAGATCATCATCAATAGATGATCGATTAATTGAATCTAGATTAATAATCGATTGATGGATTCCTTCGATTAATTGGTTATTGATTAATCGATTAACCAATAATTATTCGTTAGATTCACTGAATAGTACTAATTGACTTGTTATTGTGTTTTTGGTGTAGCGACTACATGAATGAAGCCATTATAAAATCAGCTAAATCTTCGATTTTTAGGTTACGTAATGCTTGGGCAGGAGCATTCATTAAAAGTCTTGAAGTACTTGAAAATTAGGTTGGGATTCTGAATTTATCTCTAATTCAAGAAGATTAATGTCATCCACTAATTGTTCAAATTGTGATTCCGTCTGATCAAGCCTAGTGTAGCTAATTTGGAAATTTTTCAAAGAAGTTGCATCCTTCTTTTTACTTAAATCAAATAATGATTGTATTCTCAAGAAAAGTGTTTCCTTTTTTCCCGAGAGAACTTTTAACTTGCTCTCTTTTTTCTCCATTGTAATAAATGAGAGATAAATATATGCAAAAGTCTTAATTAAATCAAATTTAGTCAATCTATGTAATTATTACAAAATATAAAATGTATTTTATATTGTGTAGTTTACCCAAAATGTATAATTTACGCTAATAAAACAAACCAACGAACCCGAGTAATTTGAAATATATTTTAATATATTTCATAATAAATGCAAAGCAGTAAAACAATTCTGTTTACCAAAGAATTCAGTTATAAGAACTGGAAACAATTCGCTACAAAAAAACGACACCGATCGACACCTAGCCAGACTTTTTGCGCGCAATATGTATTTTCACCGATTTAGTTTAATTCCCAACTATTAGTATCAAAATTTGAAATATATGTATTTATCTAATAGAAACACATAACTAGGATGCTATTAATAAACCACAAATTATACCGAGTTTTAACTATCGCGGAAAAAATCTAAACAATTACATTCTATCCACTACAACTATCTACTACAAAATATGTATTAATCCGGCTCGAAGGACCAAAATTGTGGTGTAGCGACCAAACACGCTTTCCATTGGTTAAAAAACTATTTTTTATAGTGGACTGTATGCGGTTAAAGTTAGTAGACAGTAGACGAATAGATTTATGTAATACATAATAATTATGGACTTACCCTGTCCTGTCAGCTCCTGATTTGACTGGTTGCATTGCATCAGATAGAGGATAGGGAAAGGTAAGAAAGGATTTTGATGCACTCGATATAAAATTGTATTTTAACTATAAATGGCCTATGACGTAAATTAAACTTCAACTAACTCGGTATATTCGGGTGTATATTCTTAATAATCTTAATTCAGAATGCCTACTAAGAGGTCTAAGTCGTATATGTATCTATCCTTTTCGGCGCGCGCGTTGTCCCGATTAGTAAACAGATTTCTTATACGAAAAATAAAAAGGAAGTAAAGGTGTGGCCACACTAGTTTTATTAAACCAAACAAGAGAAAAAAAATATGAATTTTATTCTTTTCTTTTGGGACACACTGTGTAATGAAAAGGTTTTTATTCATGTTTTAGCACTGCCATCAGTGTTTATCCAAAAAAAATTCAATAGTTAAAATAAAAGACTTACCTCTGCATGAGTAGGTTGTAAATCTCTAGATAAATCAATATCTGATTCGTTTGATAAATCTATGATTGTTTCCGACAACACAGGACCTAAATGTTTTTCCCCATTTCTCTAAAACCAAATAAAAATAAGTACATTATGTAGTTTTACATTATATGAAAGAAATATAGATTTATATTTTTATTTTTTTTTATATAAAATAAATGAAAGTAATATATAAAATTAGTGCATGAAGTACGAATTGAATAAAACTAAGACTCCCTTCATCTATATTAGGTTATATTTCTAAAATAAAATTTTCCATTCTGTGCAAGACACAGATTATAGTAAGTAACATAAAACACAATAAAACTACAGTATTTGAAAATGTATAAAAAATAGTATTAGCATTATTAAACCATATTCATGAAATATTAAAATACTTATTTAAAAACTGGCTACTAGACGCTTTCAGTACAAAATATATTTATTAAAACTACTGCCATATTTTCAGAGTACAAAAAATTTATGAAGTACCTACTTATAAATTACAAGGAAAAAGGAAAGAATTAGGAAGTAGAAGTACAATTCAAAAAGTTTTGAAATTTCATAAAAATGGGTTGATTGTAACAAAATCAGAGCTATTGGCCAATAGACAATCCACAGTTTCAAATTCAAATGAAGACAAAAAATGTGAAATAGCATAAAATAAGATTGTAGGCCATATTTCCCTATATTAAAAACGTTAACATAGAATTTTTAGGAAACGTAAAAACACAAAGAAAAAGGTTAAGTACTAGTTGAGTTAACCTTTAAATTTAAACTTTAAATATCCGAGTGTCTTCATTTTAAATGAGACACACTGTATATAGACTGAGAAAAGAAGTATGATTTTTTAAATGAAATACTACCTATACCGGGTGTAAATGAGTGGAAATTTTGGCAGTTGCAATAACAAGTAAATTTGAATTAATGCATGTTAATAAAATGATACTAGCACTTCCGGTTTCACCGGAAATTACCGTAACATCTATTTTTCAAATGTAATACCCTGTATATTTTTACATTTTTGGATTCAGGGATTCATTCTGCATACGATGGTATCAACTTCTGCATACGATGATATCAACCTCAAACATTTTTTTAGGATAATTTAAGTTGGCATCTAGGGAGCCATGACTGCTGAAAAACTTTTCTTTCTGAGTCATTGAGTATTGGAAAAATAAAATCAGGATATAAAGTGAGCTAACTTTGCTTTCATAGCCATTTAAACATCTCGGAAATGGTTTTTTCGATATAAGTTTTTTTTTTTAAATGGCATCATTATACCTCATTATGCTATTTTAATAGAGATTTTCTTTACCTACATTTCGATACCAAACACTTCACCATTAGTTCATAAATAACTTACAAAAGAGACTTTATTACGCCAGTCATCTTAAACAAAAAAAAAGGCAAAGTTTGCAAAAAATCCGATAGTTATGAATTTTTGATATGTTGTTAGGATTCATATCAGCTGTATAAAACCAAGTTTGCAGCTTCGAAAAACTTGTGCTCGCTGCGTGGTGGGGGAAAAACCACGATATTTTTTGTTTTTGGGTTATAACTTGTAAATAATGGATCCTACGTAAAAAAGTAATGTTAGCTTTTTCAATCGGATAAAATTTCCTTCATTTAAAGACTAAGTGCAGCTTTGTACGACCAATAGGTTTTGAGATACAGGACTTCAAAAACTTGATTTTTTTTCTTTACAACAAAACATCAACTATAGCACAAGGTGTTTCCAAATTGACTACCATATATTTAAGAGCTTGTAGAGAACGTTAAAATAAAACTAAAACCTCTATACAGTTTCGTCGAAAAACGCTTCGTTTTCAAAATACAGGGTGTTATAGTGTAGACTGGCAGATCAGTTATTTAGCTATATCTCTAAAGAGAGTAGGCAGAGGAATCTAAATTTTTGTGAGCGAGTGTTACTTAAGACTACCGATGACTGTATAATATTTTAAATCTTATACCGCCATTCAGTGGCGTAGAAAAAGGGGTAGCGTAACACTTTTTTGTTAATAAAAAATGTGCTGTCAGATGTTTTGAAAATATCGTCTCATTTTCAAATTCCCCAATCAAAATGCTATAATAAAGATGCTCTTATTAAATATCTCCAGCTCTACAAGCTCTTAAATTTATGGTAGTCAATTTGGAAACACCTTGTGCTATAGTTGATGTTTTGTTGTAAAGAAAAAAAATCAAGTTTTTGAAGTCCTGTATCTCAAAACCTATTGGTCGTACAAAGCTGCACTTAGTCTCTAAATGAAGGAAATTTTATCCGATTGAAAAAGCTAACATTACATTTTTACGTAGGATCCATTATTTACAAGTTATAACCCAAAAACTAAAAAAAGTAAAAAAATATCGTGGTTTTTTCCCCCACCACGCAGTGAGCACAAGTTTTTCGAAGCTGCAAACTTGGTTTTATACAGCTGATATGAATCCTAACAACATTGCGAACTAGAATGTATTAAATGACTGGCCTATTATGACCTTAGTTCAAATTTATTTTAGTAAGCTCTGACCAAGTTAAACATTTGATATGAAATTTATCGGGAATGCCTTGAAAAAAAAAACAAATTTATTAAACTAAATAGTTATTTACATTACTAGATGCGAAAGTTTACTTTTAGGTGCGAGGTGATTTTTGAAAGGTCGAGGCGAAGCCGAGAGCTTTCAAAAAAACACCGAGCACCTGAAAGAGCTTTCGCATCGTGTAATGTAATATATTTTTTCTACTACCGAAAGATATTATGGTATTTCATAATTTAAAACTATTTATTTCGTGAAATTATAATATGACGTTTTTAATAAATTTTATAGTTTAGGACTTAGGAGGCTGTCTATGAAAATTGTTTCCATGGCAACGTAGCAATTGCTATCTGTCATCGAGGTTTATGTCAAACATTTTAATTTGTGGTAGTGTCAAACTGAAATAAACAAATATGTTTGTGGCGATGAAAATGGGATATAAGAAGCTGCCAATATCGATTGTGTTTTTAAAATGGTGTGCCGACAAAAATGATGCGGAAATCGGCGAAATGTAATGTTGGCGTACTTCCTTGAAAGATCGGAAGTTTTTTTTTACTCTTTTGTCCTGGCTGCGAAAGTTTAACTTTCGTAGCTAGCAACCAGGTAACTCGAATGTTTACTTTCGTTATCACGCGTGTTGCTAGGGGTACAAAGTTCACTTATATAGACGGTAGTAGAAAAATAAATTTGAACCAAGGTAAAGTATCTTTTGTAAGTTATTTATGAACTAATGGTGAAGTGTTTGTTATCAAAATGTAGGTAAAGAAAATCTCTATTAAAATAGCATAATGAGGTATAATGGTTCCATTTAAAAAAAAAATTCTAAAATCGAAAAAACCATTTCCGAGATGTTTAAATGGCTATAAAAGCAAAGTTAGCTCACTTAATATCACGATTTTATTTTTCCAATACTCAAACGCTCAGAAAGAAAAGTTTTTCAGCAGTCATGGGTCCCTAGATGCCAACTTAAATTATCCTAAAAAAATGTTTGAGGTTATGTCTCTTCCACGAAGTTGATACCATCGTATGCAGAATAAATAAAAAAATGTAAAAATATACAGGGTGTTCCATTTAAAAAACAGATGAAACCGGAAGTGCTAGAATTATTTTATTAACATGCATTAATTCAAATTTACTTGTTTATTGCAACTACCAAAATTTTAAAATGATATCTGAAAAAACAAAAAAGTTATAGGGGTGAGCCTAGTTTCATTTACACCAGGTATATATTTTTATACAATTTCGTTCCGATTTCAAAACTGAGAAAGGAACACACTACAAGAAAAAAATTAAATGCTCAATAATTTGGCTGGTTACATTTTTCGGTCACAGAACATAGGTAGCAGTTTTAATCATTCTGTATTAAACTTTACATTAAAACTAGTTTTAATTTTACTTTCACAATTAATACAACATTTATCTGTTATGTCTGCCTGTGTGCTCTAAGGACTAGTGGTTTTAAAGATGTAAAACAGAAATAAAAAATATCTGGAAGAACATATAATGGCAAATAGATTACTTAGGGAGAAAATAAATTATTTATTTATTTACGGGCGTAAGCCCATTAACAATTATATATTATCAAATTGGAATTAAAATGAAAGTAAATGAAAGTGAAAATAAAAATAAATAAGTTAAAAGTTAAACTAAAAACTAAAACAGTAAGTTGAAATAGAGAAAATATAATCACTAATAAATAATACATTGACCACCATAATAGTTATTTATGTAATAAGGATCATAAAGACAAGCATTATGGTACTAGCCGTGAATATCATCAGACGAGGCTTTAGCCGAGTCTGATGACACGACGTGTACCATAATGCGTGTTTTATGATCCAAATTACATACAAAATTTTATCTGGTGTGGCATATCAATGTAAAATTATATTTTTCTACAAATTTAAAATTTCGTATTTTTGAAACGATGACAGGTGCATTAAGTTATTTATTTAAACAAATAGTAAGTGACCTGTGCCTTACCACTTCCTTGACAACGCATCAACAAATTATTTATTTAGCTGTCAAACACTGCTTTAAGTTGCAAATTGAATATGTATTAAACGAATTAAAACATTATATCATGGATGATTCTGATGAAAGTTTACCCTCCAATTAGGAAGAAATTGCAGGAAATGTAGTGGACTCTCTTTTGTCTGAAAAATCACGGCTGGTATATGAATCTGTGTTTGCTTGTTATGAGGAATGGTGTACCAGTAAGAACACGAAGAATGTGATAGATAAAGGTTTAGTTTTAATTGCTCTTTTACAATTTATAATAATTAGTTAAGTTAAATTGTATTTTGAATAAAATTTTTTGATCTAGCACATATATTTTCTTCTAAACTTATTTTATTGATGGTAAATATATAGAATTTTTACACAAGTAAAAAAAAATTATTGTAATAGTACTTTTTGAATCTCATCTACTAGGGCTTTCTGGAATTTCATTATGATACTAGTATCATAATGAACTTTGGATTTTTTGTTTGTT
Source organism: Rhagium mordax (assembly GCA_963680705.1). NCBI lineage: Eukaryota > Metazoa > Arthropoda > Insecta > Coleoptera > Cerambycidae > Rhagium > Rhagium mordax. The sequence goes on from OY796662.1 coordinate 18,528,499, forward strand.
TTGTCAAGTTAAGGGGTCAAGAAATCAGAAATAAGGCATTCAAATAGTTTTGGTATGGTGCATAGTATGCAGATGGGTCTGTAGTTAGTGATATCACCTTTGTCGCCGGATTTATGGACTGGAGTAATAAAACTTACTTTCCAGCAATATGGAAATTGGCCAGTCTTCAGGGATAGATTGAAAATGATATGTAATGGTCTGGAAATGATGAAGCTACACTGCTTAAGGAAGATAGGCAGAATACCATCAGGTCCAGGACCTTTATTGACATCTAAACTACTTAATTTTTGATAAATCTATGTGCCTCCACGGCAGAAAGTAGTACACCATAAATAAGGTAACCATTGTGTTAGGTGATTTATTATGATATAACACATCCCAAGGAAACTGTACTATTTGGAAATTGAATTAAAAGATAAAATATCTAAATGTAAATTCATAGAAGACAAGTATAATGAAGTTAAATAGGGAGCAGTGATCTGATAAGCATTTAAAAACTGTACATGTAAATAAAAACACAATTGATGTGGTAAGATGGGGTCATGTCAAGAATTTCTCAATATAAACTAGATCTCTGATTTATATGGCTAACTGTCGTTTTTACATCCCCTACGGGCGGCCTCCTAGCCACACTTGGGGCAATCCTGGCTAAATTTTAATTTTAAAGGTAAAAACAGGACTGGAGGACTGATCGTGGTCTGTCATTTGTCATTGGACTCATTTAATCTCAGGTCATTTAATCAAATAAATATAATATATTGTATTTTCACTATCTTCCGAACATATTTAATAATAATAATAAACGACTTTATTATAAAAGTATACAGAATACTAATACAATGGGCGAAGTTTAGCCAGTTTTACCCGGCTACTCTTACACTTAACCCGATTTGTGTTTAATTATACCACATCCTGTGTTCTTAATTTAATATTAAAAACTAATAATAACGCAACTACAATGCCTTATTGTTTTGTTCCTGGTTGCAAAAGCTCCAACAGAAATAGGGAGAAAAGAGTAACATTCCATGCTTAACTTTTTGTTTATTGTACCACTTGTCTTGTAAATTATAAACCATTCATTTTGTTTCTCTTTAATTTTCCTATAATTGCCCAGAAAAAGTGGCTGTCCGTATTTGATAGAAATGAAAATATCTTTATTGTTCACCAAATTGTGTGTTCTAAACATTTCAGGCTCAGGGTGCAATACGCATTAATATAACGTAATAATAAAAATAAATGATATATCAGGTGAAAAAATTGAAAAACATTGGCATAAACTTATATTATTCAAACACCAGTGATGTTCATTTTTGAATATAATGTGCGGGTATCACACGAGAATTGACCCCCTATAACTTTTTAATTTTTCAAGTTAAAAAAAAAATGTTTCAAATAAAAGTTGTATGGAATTTTATTAACTTTTTTATGGAGATCCTTTTATAGGGTGTTCCATAAAAGCGGGACATAGTAAACTTGTGGGAGATAAAATTACCGCACGATTTTCATTAGAATTCACAATATGTGGAATAATTTTGTGGTGAGCTTCTTCCAATGTTATTAGGTTCAAATTTTCCTCCAAATTATTCTTAACCATTTCCGATTCACTCTTACTTATATATAAACAAGGAAATACCACATTCACACAATTAACAAAAGAACTAAGACACATATTAAAATTAACATTGCAAGCTATAAACCAATTTCAAAAAAATTCGTGTAAGTTGAAATTATTTTTTGAAGATGACCAAAAACAGGTATTGAAGTTTCATCTATAATATATCTCAGGTCTATTGGATTTTGTGGCACATATCGTCTGTTGCGTTCATTACTTTTAATTGAATTTGATAAATAACTGTCAAAAATAATATTAATACGTGAAGCATTTTTGCAAATATTTGTAATGTAAGAGATAAAATTTTGTAACAAAGAACCAAAGGTTTTAATTTCTTTCATTTTCATATTGCGAATGGTCGCCATAAAATCAATAACAAAAATACTTGGCATTGATGTCCAAGAAGAAGGAGAAATTGTAACTGCTTAGAGTGCGTAACTAAAATAGCTATAACTTTCTTATTCTTTAAGATAATTTAATTTTTCAAACATGAGTTTATAGCTAAAGCAATAGCCTACAAATATTATTTAATTTTTTTTTTTTGTTACAGTGCAAGAAAATGGGTGGAAATGACAATGAACGGGAAAGAATAATTTTAATTCCCTTTTTTGTATTTTTTGGGGGTACCTTTTTTGTTCCAAACAAAATTTGCAATCGAACTAAAAAAATATAATTCAAATCAGACTAGGCGTTACGGAGATATAGCGACCCGTTAATTTGACATAAAATCCAGTACGGCGGACGTCCTCCAATGAACCGGGATGTCCACCTCATGTTTTCCTGATCCCCATATGACCCCAAACTAGGTTCTGAAGTCAAACTCTCTCTCTGCACATATTAGGGCAGAGTTTTCCACCCTAGGGGAAGTACTATAGTGAGTAATCAACATTTCTTTGTATACCGGGTGTTTCAAAAGTAAGCGTAAACCTTCTGTGGGCGTAATCCTCGGATAAAAATAAGACAAAAAGTTCCTATCAACATGGGTCCGAAAATGCTTTCTGAGGAAGTTACGGCCCTTCGAATGGGGCACCCTGAAGATGGTTTTTCCGCAATATTTCCGAAACCGTTAACAATCAAATTTCGAAAATACATACACTGTATAAATTTTTGACGCTGAATTCAGAATTTAAAATTTTTTATCAGGGGTGTCACATACCGGGAAGGTTAAGGGCTGAAATAACTCCATTTTCTTTCATTTCAGTTTATTAAGGTTTTCATTGAAAATTATAATTATTCAAAGTTTTCTACGTAAAAAAGGTACTCTTAGTTCATCCCGATAGAACGAACCGTTTTTGAGAAAATTGATTATGAAAAAGATACAACAGTCCATCATACAAACGTTTGTCATTGTTTTCAAGTAATTTGAAGTTTTACCGATACTGATTGTCATTGTGACATGTGATTTAATTTTGGTCCAGCCTAGTTAGTAAATATTTATTTATTTATTTATTTATTTATTTATTTAGCTACATCATCCAACAGTCAAAGACCAATTACTGGATGAGATACATAAGAATATACCATAAAAATATAATAAAACATTTAAAGCTAAAAAACAAGGAAAAAAAAAATCAGTACATGAAATGCATGCATATACAAATCAGCAAGAAAAATAATGTAAAATATAAGTGTACATAAAACAAAAGACAAAACAGAGAACAATAGATATTATGTATAAAAAAATATATACAATAAGTAATACCAACAATATAAAAAGATAGAGAAAAAAAAAACATATACCGGGTGACCACGAAATGACGCTCGCCCTTATATCTTCTTTGTTTTACAAGACATAAATTTCAAATTTGTGCACGTCAAATAACGGTTAAATATGCATTATTTCAACTATTTTATCACTTTCTGTCGCTTCCGGTTTCACCGGAAATGACACTATCTTTTGTTTTTTAAATGGAACACCCTGTATATTTTTACATTTTTGGATTCAGGAGGTCATTTTGAATACAGTTAAGGCATATTGAGATAAAAATATTATTGACAGACATTTTTATGAGCAAATTTAATTTTTGATCTAGGCGGCCGTGACCCCAAAAAAATGTTTTGTTTTGCTTCAATAATTAATAAAAAAATACAATTATGATATTATGTCGTATGACATTTGTGTTATAAGATCTTAAACATTTCGAAAATGGTTTTTCCAGAATAACTAATTTTTTTTAAATGGCACCATGGTGACTCACTATGTTATTTTAATAAAGCATTTCATTACCGATAATTTGGTATCAAACACTTCATTATTTGTTCATATTATAATACATAAAAATTACATTCAACAAGATATAAATGAAAATAAACTCATAATATTTAACATTGAGTTTCTATCAAATAGGTGCTTTGAAATGTAAGGAAAGAAACAAATGAATAGTTTGACAGCTCAAATGATATTTAAATCTATGAGAATCAGGTATTATCTTACTGTGTATAAAAAAATTATGGTTTATTCACAGAGTGACAAAGTGGATATGCTGTTAATATACGGGGAATGTCGCAGAAATAGTCTGGCAGCCCGTGATTTATATGCAGAACGCTATCCAATAAGAAATCATCCTGGCAGACACTACTTTCTTAGAGTAGAACGGGAGCTGAGACAAGAGAGAGTAGATCAAGAACACCACTTTGTCACTTTGTGAATAAACCATAATTTTTTAATACGCAGCATAATAATACCTACCTGATACTCATAGATTTAAATATCATTTGACATTTGAGCTATGAAACTATTCATTTGTTTCTTTCGTTACATTTCAAAGGCACCTATTTGATAGAGATTCAGTGTTAAATATTATGAGTTTATTTTTATTTATATCTTGTTGAATGTAATATTTATGTATTATAATATGAACAAATAATGAAGTGTTTGGTACCAAATTATCGGTAATGAAATGCTTTATTAAAATAACATAGTGAGTCACCATGGTGCCATTTAAAAAAAATTAGTTATTCTGGAAAAACGATTTCCGAAATGTTTAAGATCTTATAACAGAAATGTCATACGTCATAATATCATAATTGTATTTTTTTATTAATTATTGAAGCAAAGCAAAACATTTTTGGGGATCACGGCCGCCTAGATGAACAATTAAATTTGCTCATAAAAATGTCTGTCAATAATATTTTTATCTCGATATGCCATAACTGTATCCAAAATGACCTCCTGAATCCAAAAATGTAAAAATATACAGGGTGTTCTATTTAAAAAACGAAAGTTAGTATCATTTCCGGTGAAACCGGAAGCGACAGAAGGTGATAAAATGGTTAAAATAATGCATATTTAACCGTTATTTGACGTGCCCAAATTTGAAATTTATATCTTGTAAAACAAAGAAGATATAAGGGCGAGCGTCATTTCGTGGTCACCCGGTATATATACATATATATATCATAGCTTCATTTTTTTAATAGAGGTAAGCGAACAATTAAAAATATCAAGTCTTTCTTGCAGGCAGTTGTAAGTACTACAAATAAAGTAGAGAGGAGAGAAAATTAAAGTGTTTGTCCGAGGTGTAGCAAGGTAAAAGGTTATATGATGACGTGTGCCGGGACGTGGTACATGAAACAATAACTTTTCTATTATTTCAGGGCATTTAATATTATTATTTATTAGCTTATGTAAAAATACAATTGCTTGTTTTTTTCTCCGGTCCTCTAAACTGTCTACTGAAAACCTATTTAATAATGCATCCTGGGGATATCCAATAGGTGGATATATCCCGTCAATCTTGTAGGATAAAAATTTTAGAAAACGCCTTTGAATGCTTTCAAGCAAATTAGTGTATGTAACATACCCCGGGTGCCAGATTAAGGACGCATATTCTAGCTTGGATTTAACATATGCATTAAATAAAAGAGATAAGAGATGAGTGTCTGTAAAACCCTTGGCATTTCTAACAACAAAACCAAGATTCTTATTTGAAGAAGCAAATACGTCTTCCACATGTTTATTAAACGTTAGTTTAACGTCAAAAACAACACGGAGATCTTTAAGGAATTCAGAGCGGTTTAGTGGTATTAGGTCCAGTTTATACTCATAAAGAAGGATTTCCTTTTTCCTTGAGTACGACATTACATAACATTTACTAATGTTGAGAGGTAGACTATTTTCATTACACCAAGTCTGTATATATTTGAGATTATTTTGAAGTTTTTGACAATCACTTAAAGTCTCCACATTAGTAAAAATTTTTACATCATCTGCATATAGCAAGACATTAACATCCAAACTGACCACAATGTCATTTATAAATAACACAAACAACAGAGGCCCTAGGATCGAGCCCTGAGGAACCCCTGAAGTTGCGGCAATGTCACCAGATTTTTGACCACGGTACTCTACATATTGTGTTCTATCACTTAGGTAAGATTTAAAAAAATTAATAAATAATTGTGAAAAACCCGTAGCATTTAATTTATGTAATAAAATATCGTGGTCAAGCCTGTCAAAGGCCTTCGAAAAGTCTGTATAGAGTACGTCAACTTGGGTGCCAATGTCTAGGTAATGTGATATGTACTGAGTAACACACATTAAATTGGTGACAGTGGATCTATTTTTTACAAAACCATGCTGACCTTGTACAATCTGCCCTTCAATGTGGGGGTATATAACTGCATGTATAGCGATTTCCATTACCTTTGCAAAATTACATATAATTGTAATCGGGCGGTGATTTTCAATATCGTGTCTATTACCTTTTTTGGGAACGGGACAAATTCGGGATCTTTTCCAGATGCTAGGAAATGTACCAGTTTTAATTGATAAATTAAAGATAATTTTAAGTGGATCAGCAAGAACATCAGCGCAATCTCTAACCACAAATGCAGGTATTTCATCTGGCCCTTTAGTAATTTTAGGTTTAAGCTGCCGCAAAGCAGATAGAACATCATCAGCAGAAAATTCACTGAAATTCAAATACATGTTGTTATTGTGCTGAACACTTTGGTTATAATTTTGAGAAGGTAAATTATATGAGGTTTTAAAAAAGTCAGCAAACTTATTCGCTATATCCTGCGGGTTGTCAAAGCATTGATCATGATAGTTAAAGGTGTCTGGCATTGCTGTTGTCCCTTTTTTTGAATTTATATAAGACCAGAAATTTTTAGGGTCAATTTTTATATTATTTTGCATATTATTTTGATACTCTTTAAAAGAAATGTCTATATCCCGTTTTATCCGCGACCTAAGAATTTTAAATTCATTATAATCAGCTGTATCCCCGGTTCGCTTATACTTTTTTAATTGTCTCGCTTTTTCTTTGATATTTTTTACAATAACGTTGTTATACCAAGGTGGGTATTTTCTAGGACGCGGTATGGTTTTTGGTACACATAAGTTAAATATAACATCAAGCATTTCGTAAAATTGTGCACAAGCCGAGTCAACATCATTATTGTTTTTTAGAACTGACCAATCTGTATTATAAATGTTTTCATATAGGATGAGAAAATCAGCTTTCCGAAAATTATACGTTGGATTGTTATTTGACAAGGTTTTTTTAGTTGACATATTATTACATAAAATAGGATATATAACCAGGGCTGGATGATATAAGTCCTCTTTTAGCAAAATATCGTAAGCCTTCTTAACATCACAAGCAGTATTAGAGATCACGAGATCCAATAACCTATTAGTAGAGTTTAAAACAGAATTGCATTGTTTAAAATCAAAATAATTTAAAAAGGACATGAGTGCTACAGTATTACCAAAAATATTATTATGCAACATAAACTCTCTGTATTGGGGTATATTAAAATCTCCAATAAAATATACATCATTTTCGTTTAAATAGTGGAAAGTTTGAAACGCTTCAAAAAATTGACTGTAATATTTTAAACCTAATGAGGGGGGTATGTAAATAACAAATAAGAAAATACTAGTGTAATTAATTTCCATTTTTACACCAATGACATCAATTAGTGGAACTGAAATTCTTATATAATTTAGATCTAATTCTGTGGCAATATATTTTTTGTCAATTGCCAGTAGCACTCCGCCTCCCCTAGTTGCATTTACAGCAGAATAATTGCGGTCAGACCTATACACAGTATAATTACTACTAATTAGTTCAGAGCTATTTACATATGAGTCAATCCAAGTCTCTGAAAGTGCAAGAACATCATAGTCACAAGTGTAAGAGGCATTTAATAAATCGTGCGTTTTAGTATTTAAACCACGCACATTTTGATAATAGATGCAGGGGAGAGGACTGGAGCCGCCGGCAGTTTTAGCAACCAGATCCTCAGTAGTACCTACATTATTCCTATAACTAGTACATTTGTTAGCAGCAAACGGGGATCCCAAAAAAGCTGAGTTGTCTGATGGCTATGCTGCATAAGTTTTAGCTTTATACTCCTTTACTTTATGATTATAAACATAACATCTAGAATCCCAAGCAGCATGATTTACATCCAAGTTCAAATCCTTATCTCCTTCATTTTGTTTTACACAATTTACACATTTTAAATTTACAGCTTTACATTCTTTTACAGGGTGATCCTCTGTACACCTAGGGCATGATCTATGGAAAGTGCACCGATCAGAGTGATGATTAAAACCGCTACAATTAAATATTAAAATTAAAAGATTCAATAAAATAAGAACCTTTTTTATTCGCTATTTAAAGGGCCGTAACTTCCTCAGAAAGCGTTTCCGGACCCATGTTGATAGGAACTTTTTGTCTTATTTTTATCCGAGGATTACGTCCCCAGAAGGTTTACGCTTACTTTTGAAACACCCTGTATACGTATAATTTTTTTTACTTGTCAATAGATTTTTGTTCCTTGTATTGTATTCGTGTTCTAACATTTTGAGCATTTTGATATTTTCTTTAACAAAAATTGCTGCTTCGTAGATGTTACTAGAGTTAAAATGTTTTTATTTATAAATATATTTCTGCAACTATCAGTGGGACTCATATTAAATATAAATCTTAAACATTTTCTCTTTAATATTTGGTCTGTATCTGTAGTTCACCTGATAATCTATCAGGGAGAATATGTGGCCCAATTAAATGATTGTTGAAAACACTGCACCAAATATTAACAACAATTCGATGTTGGGATTTATTCTGACTTATGCATATGGATTCTCTTCTGCCCAAACATGCGAATTTTGTAAATTATAAATACCATCCCTTGTAAATTGTGCCTCATCTGTAAACAGACATATGTTCAGAATTCTTCGATTCCGAATAATCCAGTTACTAAAATTTAACAGATGAACTTCATCCCCTTCCTCTGACCTCTGAACCTGTTGGATATGAAATGGATACAGATTATTCTTTTTTAGTGTTCTGCAAACATTGCCATGTGGAAGACCTTTAGCATGACTCACTCTTCTTGTGCTAATTTTTGAATTATTTGCAACAATATTTAGTATAGCTAAGGTATAAAATCATAGGTTAAGTTTTAGTAACTGGATTATTCGGAATCGAAGAATTCTTTAACAGATGAGACACAATTTACATGAGATGATATTTGTAATTCAAGAAATTCACATGTTTGGGTAGAAGAGAATTCACATCTAGAAGTTTAAGAATTGTCACTGCTGCAAGTTAAATTTTTTTGTTAATTAAACACTAAAATAAATTTTCAAATTCTAACTCTCTCGACCATTTCAATGAAATTGGATTTACGGCAATTAATCAAGGTCGATGAATGAAATGCGCAAACAAATTAAGTGAGCTACTCTGTTTAATTTTTTCCGCTCTTTTCGAATATCGAAACAGATCTACAAAATTTTGCCATACAGGGTGTTGAAATATCTATTTTTGCAAAATAATCTAACGTTCAGTTAAATAATACCGCTACTAAAGAACCAAACGTTCGGTTATTCAAATACACCCCCTTTAATTTATCTACATTCAGTTCACCCGTGACCGTGTTTATATACGAAAGCGAGTGTCGAGTGCGTACAAAAATTAGTTTAAACTCTGAAAAGCTACAGAGGAAAAGAAAAACAGATTACATAGTTATAAAACTCTTAATATTATTAACCAACGATGGGCGAACCACCCGACAAGGGTGGAGGGACAAATAAAAATTATTTAAACAATGTGTCAATAGATCTAACCTCAGAAGTGAGTGCGGACCGCAATGCCAACGACATGGATATAAGCGAAGGACATACAACCAGCAGCATTGACAATAATCGAGTAGCAGATGACCGCTCTGATGAAGCGGTGGTAAGACTTAATATCACACAAAAAGAAGCAAATGAAAGTAAGGTTTTTAATTTAAATTTAACTTCTTATTGCACAGATAAAATATACGTCTTTATTGAAAAGGTAAACGAACAAAATATAGGACGGTTACATCCTATGTATGTAGGACATATCTTACACAAAAAATTAAATATTGCTAACATAACCAATATAGGAAAAGGTAGGAAAAAATCGTATTAAAGTTACTTTAAAAAGTCCTAAAGATGCAAACAATTTAGTCACTAATCCCTCCTTAAAAAACGAACAACTTAAAGCCTATATACCTAATAATTTATTATCCAGAAAAGCTGTAGTTAAACATGTAGATACAATTTTTGATGAAAATTACTTGCTGGAGAATATCATATCTTCAAAAAAAATTCTTGAAGTTAAAAGATTTAAACGCAAAATACTAATAGATGGAGAGGCTGCCTTTGTACCAAGGCAGACAATATTATTAACTTTCGAGGGTAATGTGTTACCATCACATATAGTAATAAATAGTGTACAGTGTTCCGTAGAACCTTATATTCAAAGAGTAGTACAGTGTTATAAATGTTTGAGATACGGACATGTGGCATTACAGTGTCGCAGTACTCACACATTGTGTACAAATTGTAGCAAAAAAAAAACGATGAACATAACTGCAGGGACCCAGAAGACTCCTTTTGTATTTACTGTAGAACGGATGCACACAGATCTACATCTAAGCAATGCCCTAATTTTGAAACACAACAACAAATTAAAAAACAGATGGCCTCATTTAACTTAACTTTTTTGGAGGCACAAAAAAGCCTTCAAACTACTTACTCTAACGTTGTAAAAACAAGTAATAGATTCGATATTTTAAATATAGCAGATAAAAATGAATTTCCTAGTATCTATGATAACAATGGACACAACCAACAAGTAACAACTCTGTCACAACCCTCCACCTCAAGATTATATACACAGCAACAAAAAGGTAAACAAATACAACATCAATCACAACCAAATAAAAAAAGAAAAATTTTATCACCAGTAGTTAATCATCCCCCCATGTTTCCTTTTGTTATGGGACCTACTACCCCTTTACCACCGAATCCGAATCGACCAGAGAAACTAGAAACCAGTAAAAACAAAATTGTAGAAACTTTTTCAAGATTTGTTCAAAATCTTGTAAACAATTATAAATCTATAGATGAAATAAAAGATATCAATGAACAAACTTTAAAATCAGAAATATCCTCAATACTAGAACACATAGAAACTGAAAGTCATAACATTCAATCCTTTGCAAAAACAAATTAAAATTATGCAGTGGAATGCACGTTCCGCTGCATCAAATAAAAATAGCATTGTTGTGAAGTCAATTTAATTTAATTTAATTTAGTTATTTAGGATATTTTACAAAAGTGTATTATTGCAACTCAACATTTCATTGACCTCTGTTTATGCATACTTTATACTTTATTATATTTTATTGTCTAATTGTTTCCACATATTGCAAATTCAGCCAAAAACCTTACATTGCACTTTGTAAGTTTTTCACCTTTAGTCTTGAACAATTTGAAATAGAAAAAGGACATATACTTTGGTCAGTGCGGTGAACAACACCTTTTTTGAGAAGTAACTTAAAGCCACGAGGCACTTTCATCTTTTGTAAACCACCAAAGGGAAATAAAGTAGTTTTGTAGTGTATCCTCGAGTTTCGATTCCCGCAAACTACCCACCTCCAACTATCAGCCACCGCTCGGGCAAGCCAACCACAACAAAATTTGGTGTCAGGTGTGGAGTTGCGGTTGATTTACCAAGTCACAAAATAGGATCAAAACCAGGATTATACAAGGAGATCTATCCGGGTTGAGTTGTGAAGATAACGACAAGTTTATCGCAAGAGCTCTCAACAAACCGAAGTCTCTCTACGAAGCCCAGCACTTGGAGATTCACTAGTCACATATCTGCCAGTTGTTCTGTTCCCAGAGGAATCCAGAATCCAGGTTCCAGTTTCCAGCCGTGGACGAAAGGAGCCAGTACAGGTGATAGTGTGCGCCCTATAGTGTGAGTGATCGTGACAAAAGAATAAGCGTCAAGTGGACAACTTCTCGAAGTCAAAACCCCTGCAAGATTTCCAAGATTTTTTTCAAGACTCAAGACTCAACATTTTCATCATAGCGAAAAAAAAAACTTTTTTTTCATAAGTCAACATTGCGTTGTAAGTAATTTTAAATATTTTATATCATATTGTTGTTAAATTTCTATACATATCTTTGTGCAATAACTCATTCGAATTACAATGGCTAAAAAGTTAAATATAGACGTAGCTATTAAGATGATACCCGAATTTGATGGTAATAGAGTAAATTTACATAGATTTATAACTTGTTGTGATATAGTAGATGAGGAACTATGTCCCGAAACAGATGAGGGTCTACTTTTAAATATTATCAAAACTAAATTAACAGGTTCAGCTTATAACAACACAAAACATAAAACATTCGCGAATTGGTCAGAATTAAAACATATATTAGTAGAAAATTTTTCGGAAAAAAGAACTATTCCACAAGTTCAATCAGAACTTCTAAATGTGAGACAACTACCTAACGAAGATGTAAGAGCGTATGCGAATAGAGTAGAAAAACTTTTATTTGAATTAAATGACGTTTGTATCGAAAGTGAGGGTGAAGTTGCAAAATCCTCGATCGAAAATTTAAATTCTAAATCGGCATTAAGAGGTTTTGTAGAAGGTCTAAATTCAAATATACGTTTAATAATTAAAGCAAGTAGATTCACAACATTAACGGAAGCTATAGATGGAGCAGTGGATGAGGAACGAAATTTGAATGCACAAAAATCTAAATTTAATTCAAAATCATATTCTAAACCTTTTTTAAAATGTAGTTTTTGCCACAAGAGCGGTCATAAATACGAAGACTGTTTTTCTCGTAATAACAATCATCAAGCTTTGCCGAAATTTTCTAAACATGAAATAAAATCAGAACCCAAAATTTTCAAAATAAATATTACTTGTAGTTATTGTAAAAAAGAAGGTCACCACATACGAGATTGTTATAAACGAAAATATAATGAAAATAAGAAATTTAATGACAGTTCACAAAATGCTAGCACGACAAATCCTACTCCTTCTACTTCTCAACAAACTTATTATAATTCGGGAAACGCGAGAGGACCTGGTACACACCGCAGCAGCGAGACCAGGATCCGCACAGTAAAAGAAGCTGCAGAAAATTAGACTCACATCCTCAAATTAATTTACAACATTCTAATGAACTATTTTCACAATCTTCCATACAAAATTCTGTTCAAAATTTTGGAAATCAACATTATGTACAAACTTCTATATCAAATCATGATGATTCTAACTCTGAAAATAATTCTAATTCTATACAAACTTATAATACAAATTTTTCAAATATTTATCAAGTCGTTTTAAAGGAAAGTCAAGATGATGGTGTCAAACTTAATTTATTATTAACTATTGATGAGTATGCAACATTATTAATTGACACAGGATCTGACTGTTCCATTTTGAAACTTGGTGTCACTAAAGACGACGAAATCATTAATATTGATGCAAAAGCTCAACTAAAAGGAATCACGGAAGAAAGCATTCCTACTTACGGTGTTTGTAAAGGTAAAATAAAAATAGACAATGAAATTATCGAGCACCCCTTCCAAATTGTTGGCAATAATTTTCCATTAATGTGTGATGGAATTCTAGGAAAAGTACGGTTGCACAATTAATTACAAAGAAAAGTGCTTAAGTTTTAAGTTCAATAATAAGGAATATAATATTAACCTCGTGTCCAGCAAATCTCCAATTAAAATCCCAGCCAGATCTCAAATTATAAAAAAGGTTAAAGTTTCATTGGACTCACAAGAGGCATCGCCTTCAAATACTTATTTATGTAAGTCAAAACAAATTTCTGATGGTTTATTTATTGGAAATGCCATTATTGCACCCAATAATGGTATAACTTATACAACTTTTGTAAATTCAAATTTAGAAAATGCAAATTTAGAGGATATTAATTTAGATACTGAGCCGATAGAAAATTTTGAAATTTATACCATATCTCACAAAAGTATAAATTACGAGAATTTAAATAACGAGGATCGGATAAAAACTATTTTAAATAATATCGAGTTAGATCACATGTCGGCTGAAGAACGAGAAAGTATAATTAATATTTGCAGTGAATATAATGATCTCTTTTATCTCGATGGTGATATATTATCACATACAGATGCGGTTAACCATCCTATTCCGACTACAGATTCGGTACCTGTCAACATTAAGCCTTATCGATTGCCATTTCATTAAAAAATAGAAGTTCAAAACCAAGTGGATAAAATGCTTAATGATGAAATCATTGTTCCTTCTAACAGTCCATGGAATTTTCCCTTAATAGTGGTCCCTAAAAAACCGGATAAAAACGGAAATAAAAGATGGCGCGTAGTGGTTGATTTTAGAAAACTAAATGATAAAACCATAGGTGATGCATATCCATTACCAAATATTACTGATATTTTAGATCAGTTAGGAAACTCGAAATTTTATTCTACCTTAGATTTGGCAAACGGTTTTCACCAAATTTTAACATCTGAAAAGGATAGAGCTAAGACGGCTTTCAGCACCCCTTTTGGACATTATGAGTACAAGAGAATGCCCTACGGTTTAAAAACTGCACCATCGACCTTTCAAAGATTAATGGATAATTGTTTATTAGGTTTACAAAATTTAACTTGCTTTGTTTATATGGATGACATTGTTATTTACGGTAAAACTTTAGATGACCATAACCTTAAGTTGAAGGATATTTTTTCACGTCTTAGAAAGTATAATTTGAAATTGCAGCCTCAGAAATGTCAGTTTTTACAGAAGTCACTAGCTTATTTAGGTCATGTAATTAGTAATGAAGGAATTTCCCCTGATCCGCGGAAAGTTCAATCTATAGAAAACTTTCCTAAACCAAAATGTCCAAAAGACGTAAAATCATTCTTAGGTCTTACGGGTTATTATAGAAAATTTATAAAAAATTTTGCTAAAATCGCACAACCTCTAAACAATTTATTAAAAAAGGACACTCCTTTTATTTGGAGTCCCTTATGTACTCAAGCTTTCGAAGAACTGAAGGAAAAACTTATAAATCCGCCAATTTTGCAATACCCAGATTTCTCTCGAGAATTTATCTTAACAACCGACGCCAGTGGCGTAGGAATTTCCGGTATTCTTTCGCAAGGTGACATAGGCAGCGATCGCCCTATTGCATACGGTTCTAGGTCGCTAAGTAAAAGCGAAAAAAATTATTCGACCGTACAATTAGAGGCTCTAGCGGTAGTACATTTTACATGTTATTTCAGGCCATATTTGTTTGGGAGACGATTTAAAATCGTAACTGATCATAAACCTCTGCAATATTTGTTTAACTCAAAAAATACAAATTCAATGTTAACGAGATGGAGAATAAAGTTGTCTGAATATGATTACGAAATTATTTATAAAAAGGGTACCCAGAATACAAACGCCGATGCTTTAAGTCGCATGTATAAGATGACCTTACGATCGGACTCTAATAAAAATTATAATGGAAACGAATTTTCTTACGCAAATTATATAAATAATTTAGGAAAAGGTATTAAAATTAACAAAAATATAGTCGAGGTGACAGATAGAAACATTTTAGATAACTCGGACGCCTCTGTGTTAATTATTTTTACTGATAAAAATTTAAACTGTAACAACGAACTTATAAATAAACTAGAGAAAACAATGCCGCATATTAATAATGTAAAGTCCCGCATTTCCTCTCCCCCGTGTTTCATTTCACTAGATTTGTTGAATAATAAAAAGGTATTATATTTCATAACACATGATATGGACAGATTAAACTATGAGCAATTATATAATTTATTTCTTCAATTAAAACAGTATATACTTAATAATAATTTAGATCATGTATGTTTTGAAAACCCCTTCAAATCTATGAGTGGTTATTATCATTTAAAATATGAAAATATTCGCCCTATGCTGCGTTTTATTTTTGACAAAACTAACACAAAGGTAGAAATCTTTGATCCCTCAATAAACAATGATCTAACGGATGAAGAAATCAATAAAATTTTACACGAATTTCACAATTCACCTACTGGAGGTCATAAGGGTGTTAGTAAAACTTATCGGAAAATTAAACAATATCACAAATGGCCAAAAATGTTTGAACAAATTAAAAATTTTGTAAAATCTTGCGAGGTATGTCAGAAAAATAAATCTTGCAGAATTCCTAAGCAACCGATGCAAATAACGACAACGGCAACTAAACCTTTTGAAAAGGTATCATTAGATATATATGGGCCACTGCCAGTTACCCAATCAGGTAATAAGTATCTGTTAACTTTCATAGATGATTTAACAAAATTTTCGCAAGCAATCCCCATTGAAAACCAAGAAGCTTCCACAATTGCCGAACATTTTGTAAGGCACATAATATTAAAATTCGGATGTCCTAAATTTGTACTGACCGATCAAGGACAAAACTTCTTGAGTCAATTATTTAAAGATGTCTGCAAACTCCTCAGAATTCATAAAATCCAAACAACTAGTTATAGACCTCAATCTAACGGTTCGTTGGAAAGATCCCACCGAAATTTAACAGAGTATTTACGTGCTTATATCAATAAATCACAAGATGATTGGGATTCTTGGATTGACTATGCTATATTTTCATATAATACTGCCATCCATTCAGCAACAAATTTCTCACCACATGAATTGTTATATGGAAATAGGGTAGAATTACCCAGTTCCGTAACTAAATCACCTGAAATATGTTATAATTATGACAATTATGCAAACGAATTAAAAGCTAGGCTACAGCATAATCACGAAATCGCTAGAGACAATCTTCTAAAGAGCAAAGAGAAATCGAAAGCATATTATGACAACAATTCTAAAAATACTAAGTTTAATATTGGTGATAGAGTACTATTAAGAGATGACGCTAGTCACAAAGGTAAATGTAAAAAAACTTATGTCTGTTTTTACTGGTCCATACGAAATTATAGAAATAAATTCTAATGTGAACGTTACCATTCTCAAAAATAAAAAGCATGTTAAGGTTCACATAAACAGAATAAAATTATTTGTAGATTGATTTTGATTATTAAATTTTGCAGATACCATGCATTTAATGGAAAACCTACCCCGCCTAGGAATCTTTAGAATAAGGTATTATTTAACAGTAATCGTAAGTCTTATCTTTCTTGCTTCTTTTAATTATTGTTCTACTTCGTCAGACCACATCTACAATATTACTAAGTTATCAAATTCCACTGGTATATATTATGAAAAGCTAGGGAACCTTAATGTTTACAATGATCATTGGAAATTTCTAACCTTCATTAGTTTAAATAACTTCTATTTAAAATACAAAAATATTCAATTTTATTTTTCAGAAATAATAAAAATTTGCAATTCGCTTAAAAATAACGACATTGAACCTCAAGAATGCTTACAATTCGTTATTTCCGTAAATAATACTGTAACTGACCTTACGTTACAAACTAACATGTTATATGATTTAATCGGTAAAACACATGTCAGCAAAACTAAACGAGCACTTATTAATGCAATTGGCGAAATATCTAAACAATTATTTGGAACTCTCTCTGATTCCGATGCAAAGTATTATGATAACCAAATTGAACATTTGAAAAAAAATGAAAATCATATAATGGAATTGTTAAAACAACAAACCTCAATTTCAGAAAATACTTTAGATAATTTTGTAACTATAAATTCTCAAATAAAAACGTTTAAGGAAAACTTAGATAAATTTTCTAGTTTCATCAATAATGTTAATAAGCTTGAAATTAATTCTACTCAATTAAACAAATATCTATTTAAAATTTCCGAGATACTTTCTACTTTCATTTTGATTAGTGAGAAATATATGATAGAATTAAACAATTTAGTAAGTATTGTATTATATGCTGAACGGGGACAATTACATCCCTTGATTGTCACGCCATCTAAATTATTAACGGAACTATTAAAAGTACAACCTCATCTGGAATTACATCAAACATTTCCTGTTTCTTTAGACAGAAAAAATATTGATCTGTTTTATAAATTCATTGATGTCAACATTTATTTTTATAAGGATAAACTTAATTTTATGTTAAACATTCCCCTAATTACAACTCAAACTTACGATTTATATAAAATGTCCATTATTCCTCTTTATATTAAGGAAAATCTATATACATTTATTTTACCGGAAAAATCGTTCTTATCTATTGATCAAATGAAACGTAATTATTTTTTGGTTGACGAAAATGTGATAAATAAATGTTTTAAGTTACCAAATTCTAGATTTGTGTGTCAACAGACATTTCCTATTTTTATAATGAATGATAATTCGGGTTGCGAGGCAAAACTATTCTCCCTACCCAGTGTCATTCCAGATTCTTGTGATCAGCGAATCTTAAGTTTAAATAACTCAATTTTTATACAATTATCCACTATTAACTCCTGGTTATTTATTTGTCCAAAACCCGAGGTAGTTAATATGAATTATAAAGAAGAAAATATTGTTATAACATTAAATTCTACTGGTATTTTAAAATTGAAACCAGGAACCATCGCTTATACTGACTCAGTTATATTAAGTTCGAAGCAGAATTTTTCCAGTGAAATCAATGTATCTGAAATAATTATGTATACCCCACCAAATCACGTAATTTTACCACAGTTATATAATTTAAAATTTTCTAAAACAATCAGTCAAAAGAAAGCCTTACTATATTCAGATCAGATTTTAAATTTAGACAAATTTAGTCATAAAATTTCAACATTGAGAGAGGAAGTTGATAAAACTAACTTAAATAATGACTCCTCATTTTACTCTATCTCTTTTCACCATATTACTATTTATACCTTTATTGCAGTAGTATCCTTAGGAATTATAGCATATCTTCTGTGGGTAAAATTATCTATAGTTTTAGGAAAAACTAAGCAACCCTCCAATAAAGAATTAGAAGAAGAGCCAGGCGAAGAGCTCGTAACTAAGAAAACTAAAAAGCCTAATCCTAAAGCTAGGAAATGAAAATCGCACCTATTCTGAGGAACGATTTTCATCTTAAGTAGGGAGGTGTTGTGAAGTCAATTTAATTTAATTTAATTTAGTTATTTAGGATATTTTACAAAAGTGTATTATTGCAACTCAACATTTCATTGACCTCTGTTTATGCATACTTTATACTTTATTATATTTTATTGTCTAATTGTTTCCACATATTGCAAATTCAGCCAAAAACCTTACATTGCACTTTGTAAGTTTTTCACCTTTAGTCTTGAACAATTTGAAATAGAAAAAGGACATATACTTTGGTCAGTGCGGTGAACAACACCTTTTTTGAGAAGTAACTTAAAACCATCTGCCACGAGGCACTTTCATCTTTTGTAAACCACCAAAGGGAAATAAAGTAGTTTTGTAGTGTATCCTCGAGTTTCGATTCCCGCAAACTACCCACCTCCAACTATCAGCCACCGCTCGGGCAAGCCAACCACAACAGCATGTTAAAATTTTTAAATGATAATAAAATAGATATAGCGTTAATCAGTGAAACCTGGTTTAAGCCGGGCACTGTATATAATTATAAAGGATATAACCTTGTAAGGAAAGATAGGCAAGATGGTAGGGCAGGAGTGGGAATATTAATAAATAAATCATTGGGTTTTAAAGAAATTAATTTTGTAAACAATTTTAATACTGAAATTTTAGTATGTGGAATTCAGGTATCATATAACGATGATCTACTCTCTCTGCTCTCTGTGTATAGACCTCCAAAGTTTAAAACTAAAAATTCAGATTGGTTGCACATATTTCAAAACTTAAACAATCCACTAATCATTGGGGGGGACTTTAACGCCCATAATGGCATGTGGGGTTCAGACAACAATGACCAGTATGGAGAACAAATATTGCACATAATGGATCAATTAGACTTAGTACTTTTAAATAACGGTTCCTCGACCAGACTTACCAAACCGAATGAACAAAACTCTGCTGTAGACTTAACCTTTAGCTCACCAGACATAGCTACTGAATTAACTTGGTCTATCACTGAAGATACTTTAGGTTCTGATCATTTACCAATAGTAATAGAAACAAATCAGACATACAGCGTTCAAGACGTGATATACCCCAAAAATAAATGGAATATTAATAAGGCAAACTGGACTCTCTATGAGCACGTAATAAATGAATCCTTTTGTAATTTACCACATTTTTCAAGCACAGAGGAAAAATATTCTTATTTAATTGATGGTATAAATAATGCAGCTCAAGCGTCTATACCTATTAAAAAACCTTTTAAAGTCAAGATACGTCCACCACCTCCCTGGTGGGATGCAGAATGTGATAGTGCGATTGAGCGACGTAAAACAGAATTAAGCACATATAAACGTATGGGAAATATGGATAATTATTTAAAATGCAAGGAGGAGATGGCCAGAACCAAACGTTTATTCAAAAATAAAGCACAGCAAAATTGGCGCGAATGGTGTTCGAAACTCAATAAATCGACACCCTATAGTGATCTTTGGAAACAAGCTAGGAAAATGAAAAGAATACCAGTAAATAATACCACCAAACTTAGCAATACCAACTGGGTAGAACAATTTATAACCAAAATTGCACCTCCATCTGTAAATATAGAAATTAAAAATGAAAATAATAATGTGTTGCCCGAAAATAATAATTTTTTAACTAAACCCTTCACCCTTATAGAATTAGAATTTGTACTAAAAAAATCTACCAACACCAGTCCAGGGTTTGATGAAATAAGATACCCCATGCTTCTCAATCTATCTAACAATGCAAAAACATTTCTCCTTGAAATATACAATGATATATGGGTTCGTGGAATGGAAATAGAAGCTTGGAAAAAAGTTGTCGTAGTTCCAATTCATAAGGCAAATAAAGATCCAAATCTTGTAGAATCCTATCGCCCCATTTCATTACTATCATGTATTTTGAAGACTTTTGAAAGATTAATTAAGAACAGGTTAGAATGGTGGCTCAAAGGTACACTTGCACTACCTCTTAACCAGTATGGTTATAAAAAAAATTTCAGCACGACAGACGCCCGCCCTAGCACATATCGTAACGGACATTCAGTCCTGTTTCACTGCAAATGAGTACATGGGCACACTGTTTTTAGACATACAAGGAGCATACGATTCTGTTGACTTAGGTATTCTCAAAAAAATCTTAATAAAATATGAAATACCACCTCATATAGCCACCACAGTAGTAAAACTGTTCTGTAATAGAGAAATTTATGTCAAAAAAGACTATCAAAAAATTGGTGCAAGATACACATCTATAGGTTTACCCCAAGGGTCAGTGTTAAGTCCACTACTTTTCAATCTCTATACCGCCGACATACACACAATAAAATCGATGACCACAATACAGTACGCTGATGATTTTTGTTTGTACACTCAAAAACACAAATATGAAATAGTTATGAGACAATTAAACAAGATAGTTAACTTAGTTCAAACTTGGTGCAACAATAAGGGTTTTCTCTTGTCAGAAGAGAAATCAGTAGTAACTGTGTTTACCAGACATAACACTCCAAACATAGAAAACATTAAGCTTGGGAGGTTGACTTTCCCATTTAGAAATGTAGTAAATTATTTGGGAATAACACTAGATAAAAAATTAACCTGGAACCCCTATATCGAGCAAGTTATTATAAAATGTAATAAGGGGATAAATTATTTAAAAATTTTTACAAAGACGTGGTGGGGTCCTCAACCACAAATTGCCATACTTTTTTACAGAGCTTATATACGCTCTATTATAGATTATGGTAGCATATTCTATGGTTCTGCTTGTGATACACGCTTAAAAAAAATTGATGTTCTCCAAAACAAAGCACTATGTTTGTGCATTGGAGCCATGACAAGCACACCTATTGAACCACTAAGAGTCGAAGCAGGAGAACCACCCCTATCACTAAGAAGGCAATATCTGTCAGAAAAAATGATCCTAAACCTCAAAATAAAAAATACCTTGGTTCTCGACAAAATACATAATTTAAATATTTCAGATCTAACAGAAAAATACTGGTGTCATAAAAACTCTCCTCCCCTTTGCGTAGGATATAGAGAATGTAATGCATATTTTCAAAGAATAGAAAACTCACACCACGAAGTAAATATTGATTATTTTAAACTTATTACTCAAATCCCTATCATAATCCCTAGCTACAGTGAGATACCGTCAGTTAATAACAACATATTAAATAATATACTAAACAGATATGACAACTATTTACATATTTATACAGACGCATCAAAAACAGATGCAGGAGTTGGCAGCGCCTTTTTTGAACCAGCACAAAAAAAGAAGCCAAATATAGTCTACCCCATGACTCGTCGATCTTTACAGCTGAAGCTTTGGCCATATCTAAGGCCTTAGAATATGTACAAAACAATAACTTCAAAAAAGTAATAATCTTAAGTGACTCCCTATCTGTCATGCAAGCAATAAAAAAAACACATGATCCAAATAATCTAAAAAAAATACACCCACATATTTTGACAATTAAACACCGGTTGTATAACCTCAATTCAAATGATGTCATAGTACAAATTGTATGGGTGAAAGCACATGTTGGAATAAGACACAACGAGCAGGTGGACAAACTGGCTAAAGAAAGTATTCATACTGGTGAAAATATAGAAGGATTATGTCTATCGGACTGCATAAATGATAAAAAAACCTCGACGATAAGAAAACAATGGACATACCTATATAACGAATACTGTCATACCAAACCAACTAGATACACGCGTATACAACCTAATATACCAGATAAACCCTGGTATTATAATTACGACATACCCAGAAAATACAGCACTATTATATCTAGATTAAAATTTGGACTCGGATGCTATCCATCTCATTTACATAGAATAGGTATATTAACAAGTAGCACTTGCGAACACTGTAATACTGAAGCAGATTTAGAACATTTATTTTTTGAGTGCAGTAAACATACCTTTGAAAGCAATGAACTTTACAACAACATAATAAAATTAAAAATAGAGTCTCCATTCAATTTAGCATATGTACTATTTCTGAATAATGAAAATATAATTAATTGTTTGATAAACTTTATAAAGAAAACCAGAATAAAAATTTAATATAGTAGGGCAGGTTAGTTCTCGCTACCTATGTCTAAATTCATCCCTCTGTTGATTTTACCTATACCAAATCGTGGTCCAATCTTTGTGTGTGTAAAAATATCAAATGCCATGACAGACCCCTGGGCGAGAAGCGAGTGTCCCTGTACTTTCCTGTGGAATTCTTTGATTATAAACGTTTTGTTTAAAAATTTTTGTTAAGGTGACGTAGGGAATTAAGAAGTATGTGCAATCAATTAATTAGAGCAATAATAGACATAGTAACATGGTGCCTGGCTGTATGGATTATGTCCTAATGCCATTAAAAAAAAAAAAAAAAAAAAATTATCTACATTAGATTGTTTTGAAAAGGGATTATATTCTGCTTCTTTGTTTTGTGACCTCACCAAAGCATTTGACTGTGTATCTCATACTTTATTAATACAAAAACTAAGTAAATACAACTTCAGTATTGCTAGTATTTCACTAATTAAATCATACTTAGGAAATCGAAAACAGTCGGTCAGAGTAAATGGAACGACATCTGAGGAGCTACTTATTTCATCAGGAGTACCACAGGGCTCAATTCTGGGTCCTGTCTTATTCCTGATTTACATTAACGATATGCCAAATGCCCTCTACATTACAGATATTCGATTCTAACCTTGATAATCTAATGTTGAAATGTGATGACACACTGTCAAATGCCAAAAACTGGTTTACAACCAATGGTCTAGCACTAAATGACTCGAAAACTATAAAAATGATATCAAGTACACGCGACCTTAGACAACTACCAAATAACCCCACCAGTACGAAATTTCTAGGAGTTTTCATTGACCCCTCTTTAAGATGGGATGCTCATATTGAATACCTAGCAGGTCAATTAACGAAAAGCATTTATGGTTTAAGGCAGCTCTCAAATTCAGTCTCACAAGATGTAATTAAAACTGCATATTTCGCATTGTCACTCACGATTATCTTATGCCATTCTCGCCTGGGGGCACTCTGCTGGCAGGCACAGAATTTTCGGTCTCCAAAGAAAGGCCATTAGGATTGTGGGTGGTGTGGGATATCGAGAGGAGACAAAAGAACTTTTTATTAAACTGAAAATCCTAACCTTACCTAGCATATATGCACTACAATGTATAACATACATTCATAATAATTTAAATACTTTCACTACTTATGCTGATATGCATCAGTATGAGACACGACACAGAGATGATATATACCCAGAATATACAAGGCTTGCTAGAGGACAAACTGGTGTTAATTACCATGGTATTAAATTGTATAATCTATTAGCCAACAATATTAAGACTTTGCCACCGATAAAATTCAGATCAACAATTAAAGATTTCCTACTAAAAAATGCATGTTTCTCTCAGGATGACATAGAAAGAGAAATCGCTAATATTGTGTGATATCATTAAGTTTTATTTATTGGTTCATTACCATTACTGTTTTAATTATATTTAAATTTTTAATATTACAATGTTGTTTAGCTATTATAAATATGTATTTGTTAAATTATTTTAAACAATTTTTAATCATATTTGTAAACATTTTTTTTGACGTATGTACAATTTTATAATTTTAACATGAATAAATTCTATTCTATTCTATTCTATTCTATCTTAACAGTAGTTGTCATTTGAATAGAAGCCGCACACTAAATTTATTTTATTGACGGTATCGAATGTATTCGATACATCTACCCGATCCAAAATTTATGGATCGACTACATCGGTTGGTAAGTAGTAGTAGTAGTATTTATTTCATCATAAAAGTTCATACATATTACAATAGTATCAACTAATCAGACTAGTCACAAAAGAGGTGCTTCTAAGAGCACCGAGGAACAATACAATTTTGTATAAAATCTAACAAAGCTTAGAAATAGACATATTAAAAACGTTTTAAAAAAAAACATGCAAATATTTACAGAGAAACAAATAAACAGTACCTAAATATAAACATATTTTAATTCAAGATATAAAAATTCAAAAAGTCCTTTCGTTATCACAGTGATGAAGGAACTCGTCTACAGTATAAAATGTGTTACTTAACAGAAAATTATAAACTTTACATTTAAAATCTCTGGCATTATTTACTTTTATCACACTATTTATTTTGTTGAAACATTTTATACCCATGTATATTTTTATTTTTTTTATTTATTTATTTTTTTTTTATTTTTTTTTTTTTTTTTTTTATCACAAAGTATTAGTTACTAGATAATAGATATTACTCTGTGGAACAAGATCAAGAGCTTATCTGAAATCCTTAACTTTATCAAAAAATATGTCAAAATCGTTTTGACGATTGTTATAAAAGTTACACATATTATGTAGCGGAGAAAATTTTAAAATGTTTGTACGCGGAGTAGGCAGGTAAAAGCACTGTTCTTGTCTAGATGCGAGTCGCGGGATACGGAAATTTAAATAACTGACTAATTCTGTACAATTAAGTGTACCATGACATAGCTTGTGGAGAAATGAAAGAGAAGTATTCCTCCTACATTCGAGAGAGGTTAGGGAAAATCTGTTAAGAAGAGCCTCTTGCGGGAAACCAATGTTAGGATAGCTACCGTCTGTTTTAAAGGATAAAAATTTTAAAAATCGACGCTGCACTGATTCTAGGTGATTTATGTGTACACTATAGTGCGGATTCCAAATAAGACAGGCATATTCAAGCTTAGGACGAATAAATGAATAATATAACAGTTTGAGAGTATCAATGTTGGAGAAATCATGACTATTGCGTATCATAAATCCAAATGATTTGAACGCACCTGTCACTATATTCTGAATGTGATTAGAAAAAGACAAACCTTTATCAAATGTTACACCAAGATCATTAAATGTGACTTGTCTAGCCAATAGTTGTTCATTTATATGATAGTCAAAAATAATTTCCGATGCTTTAGTCGTGTACGTCATAACATTACATTTTTGGATATTTAAGTCTAAGTTGTTTTCCATTGACCAAGAGTGTATATGGGAGAGTGCTGCCATATAGATAGCCTAGAATAAGACTGATATATATTCTCACCTCTACGAGTGCAGTACTGATCTTTGTTTTTTGTGAAGAGATGTTCATTGTCAATTACATATTGCAGTAATTGGTAAATATATAAGCTTAGTAACGTTAAGATACCATACATTTTAAACAGTGGTTTACAACTTGCGAGAGGATGAGATTTGTTCATATACCGTAAAATCTTTTTTTGTATTAAAAATGCTTTATTCATATGACATGATGAGCCCCAGAAAATTAGGCCATATTGTAGTACTGACTGAACCATTCCATAATAGAGTAATTTTAGTACATCGAGTGATACCGTATCTCTCAAATTTTTTATTACATAGCAAGTGGAGCTTATTTTAGAGCATATTTCATTTATGTGTGGTTCCCATGTAAGTTTTTGGTCTATATTTAACCCTAGAAATTTAATTGTATTTGTGGTTTGTATAGTTTTATTTTTTACTTTTAACAGTAGATCATAATTAGCTGTAATATTTCTTGGCAAAAATTGCATGTAAAATGTTTTGCTAGCATTTAGCATGAGACCATCGTTTGTAAAATAATTGTAGATTTCATTTGAAGCCATATTACTTTTTTTACAAGTTCCTTTATATTCTTATCTCTTAATATTATATTTGTGTCGTCTGCATAGAGTATGATTCTATCAGGAGTATGACAGCGTCACTTATATCATTTATAAAAACAATGAAAAACAATGGGCCTAAAATGGAGCCCTGTGGCACTCCCAACCCATTTTTAACAGTGGCAGATTTTTGGCCATCTAATACAACAGTCTGTGTTCTGTTTAGTAGATACGATATAGCCCAATTTTGCGCAACTCCTCGAATACCCATACCGAAAAGTTTTTGAATTAATAAGTCGTGATCGACAGTGTCGAATGCACGGCTTAGGTCCTAGAACAGGCCCAGGATATTTTCACGATTGATTAGTGCCTCATAGATTATTTCGAGACATTTTGATCATTATTCAGTAATTTAAAGGTTTCTAAATAATCTATTAGTCTTACACAGTAAGAAGCTTCAAAAAGTTTAGCTATTTGACTTTGAACACAAATTGATCGATAATTTGTTACATCATTTTTTGAACCTTTGTTTTTATACACTGGAATACATTTGGATTCCTTTAATGGCTGTGGAAATTTTCCAGCAATAAACGATTGATTTATTAGGTATGAGAGTGGTTTAGAAATTTGAGTGCTTATTGACTTAAGGGCTTTCCCATGTATTTCATCAATACCTGGAGTGGCCTTGTTTGTTGTTTTGTTCAATAGATTTTCTATCTCGATAGGGGTTGTTGGGTTGAGATAGAAACTTGCACGTGAGTTTTTTATATTTTTGTTTTGTAGGTTTGGTTTAGGGCAATTTTGTGAAAGACTTGAGAAATATTCATTAAATATGTTACATTTTTTAGTTGGGTTTGTTATTAATTTTCCATCGCAATCGACTATGTCTATACATGTATCTTTCTTCTTATTTTTTAGTTCATTTATGATTTTCCAACCCTCACGTGATATCTTCTGTGTATTTCCAAGTCTAACATCATTTTTTTTTTTGAAATTTTTTACATGGTTTTTGTAGTTTTTTTATTTTTTTGTATCTAGCCGTATATTCAGGGTTATTTAATTGTTTATGAAGTTTTTCCATTTCACAAAGCTGATCATGCATACCTTGTATTTGAGGGCTAAACCATTTTTTGTTATTATTTTTTATTTGATTATTGGAAATACACAGTTGTAATGGTGTAATAAATTATTGTAGAATGCGTAGAATTGATTGTCAAAAGTTTTTGCATTATACATTTCGGACCAGCTTTCTTGGGTTATAACATTTTGAAATATTTCTAGATTAGTATTGTTTAGTTTCCTTACATAGGTATATTTGACACTATTTTCTTCCTCATATGGAATTTCAAATGAACATATTTGGGATGTATGATCAGAATAAAATGTGGTACACACTGTCGTACTATACTCTGTAAAGTTTGAGAAAATATTATCAATACAAGTAGCCGAATTTGTGGTTATTCTCGTGGCTTCGTGAATGTGATATTGTATTTTGTATTCTGATAAAAGATTAATTAGGTCATTTTTATATTTGTTTTCATCAAGGAAGTTTATATTAACATCACCACAAATTATGTAATAATCGTTATAGTTGTAAATTTTATGTAACAACATAGACAGTCTATGAATGAATTCATTTACATCACTATCGGGTGTTCGATATAGAGAAATAATATACACATTATTTTTTCTATTTGTATGATTACATTTAGCCACACATACTTCAAATGTTTTCTCCAGGGGCGGACTGGGAAGGGAAAGGCCTGGTGGGACTTTGCAAGTAGGGGCCCCATATTTTGCATACTGGGTGACCATGGATCATGGTAAACCTCCTCCATTTCCACAATTTTTTAACTATCTAAATGAAATTTTGCAGTAGTAATGTACGTCCAAAAAAACTCATTCACCTGCCAAAGTTACGTCTTTTAATTATTTCTTCCATGGCTAGTGTGATAAATAGTTTAAAATGACGTGTTGTGTTCGATGATTTTTTCCCTTTTTTTATTACTTGCACATTGCAGATTTATGAAGGATGGGCACATCAATGGATTCCATACAAAATGTATTATTTTATGGTATCGGTTTACCATTATGATATCTTTTGGGAAAATTGTCAAAATGGACAAAAAGTAATTTGGTCAAATTTGAATGCACGCCAAGACGTCATTTTTATATTTTTTTTGTTGATCTAATTTTTTGGTAGTAATACCAGTACATTTGAAGTAAATTAGACCAATCATGACACTCTAGATTAATAAATGAAATTGGCTCTAAAAAAATCAAGTGGGCTTAAAGAGTCCCCAAAATAATTCTATTGTACTCAGAATTTTCTCAGTATTCCAAAAATGCATAATATACAGGGTGTTCCATTTAAAATTCCAAAGTTGAGGTCACTTCCGTCGAAACCGAATGTCGAAAAAAAAATCGAATGGGTCAAAATTAGTCTTTTTGGACGTACATTACTGCTGCAAAATTTCATTTGGATAGCTCAAAAATTGTGGAAATGGCGGGGGTTTACCATGATCCGTGATCACCCGGTATATTACCTCACGAAAATAAAAGCAATGGAAAAACAGAGAAATTTTCTCACAGACCTAAAATTACCGTATGTATCCAGAGAGAATAAATATCTTAATATCTATGAATGTATCATTGAGTTTCGTATCTGAGATCTGAGTGGGAATCCGTGAACTACGCAATGCCCCGATAACATTATTTCTTATTTCATTATTATCCGACATGTGACGATCGCTGCCCGTAGTTGATGTTTGGGCTGTGAAGTCGGGCCGCCGTCGCGCCGTTTTACATAGCTGACGGTGGCGGAGATCCTACTTGACTTCTCTGTATGAATTAACAACAACAAAAAATTCTATAAATTTGTCATTTCAGACTTATTTTTTACTAAAAAATAATGATTAGACACTTTGTTTCGCGATTTCGTATTTCAAATTAATTTTGAATTTTTATTTTCACCTAAATTAGGGCTAAGTTAAGGGGCCAGCAATTTCTGCATTCCTTGGGGCCCAGTGGGACTTTGCCCATTTCTGCCAATGGCCAGTCCGTCCCTGGTTTTCTCGATACCTTCATTGTAAATTTTTTCTATGACATTCATGTTCTTATTTGCAAAGATGCAAACGCCTCCTCTTCCATAGTTTTTTCGACTGAAATTTGACACTAGTTTATAGTTTTTATCACTGTTCTTTCATTTCCTCTTTTTTAAGCCAGTGCTCCGAGAGACACAATATATTAACTTGGTTTGTTGTTAGAAGTATACTTAAGTTATCACACTTACTTGCAAGACCCTGGATATTGAATTGCATTACCGTAATGGATTTTTTAGATTTGCCATTGTTTTTTCCCATATTTGGCGCTGTACTTAACTCACCCTTTAAGAAATTTAGTTGTTTATAGGATTTGACTGAGTGTGTACTTGAGGATCTACCGATTCCTGTGGTGGTATCCTCTTCTTTACTAAACTGTAAGCGAATCCTGCCTCGAGCGGTATTATTCATAATATAAAAAACGACGTTTTCTTAACAAGTTTTTAATTTAATCTAAGAGCACATACGGTACAATAGGTTACATTACCACAGAGCCATAATAAGAGAGAACTAAAACTAAAGAGAGAACTAAAAGTCCTGATCGTGTTGTTTACCAGCCCTGGTGTTTGTTTAGTAATTACTTTTTAGACTTTGTACTGTTTGTACTTTTGCATTATTAATAATTCATTAACTTTGTTTATTTCAAGTTTTTAAACTGGACAAAGGTAAGAAAGCATTATACGTTCATTTAGTGAAAACGTCATCTGACAGATAATGGATGCAAACAATGTTTGAAGTTAGGAAAAGTGATAATAATTTAATTAAATAAAAATATTTAAGCACTAAAAAGGTATGTATATGATTGACTTACCAGTATTTTATAACCCGTTATAATATAACATAATATAATAATGATATAAACTTATAAAACAAAAATAAAATAGTATTGTACTATCGCGGCCGAAAAAAAGTAATCGACTGATTTTCCCGTTGTAACTATGGTTCTATTCAGTGTCGCATCAATCCCAATATTTTTTTTATTAGTGTCAATGTCATTTGTCATATTAAGTAAAAAAATTTTTTTTATTACTTAATCATGCCTTATCATGTTTTGAGTGAAGAAGAAAAAGGCTACATCATCGCCAAACTTGGGGAAAGGTGGTCTCAACAACGCATAGCAAGTGAAATTAATTGCAGCTAAAGCACGATTTAAAAACTAAACAAAAAGTGGATGGAAACTCATGATCTGAGCAGGGCAGTGGGTTCTGCACGGCTAAGAAAGAGTACTCTAGAAAACGACAATACCCTGGTTAACTATGTGAATTTAAACCCATTTTCTAATTCTATTGAAGTCAACGAGCAAACCAACTTCCCAGCGTCTGTTAGGACAGCAAGAAAACGGTTGCGAGACTCGGCGAGAGCAAGGTCTATTTAGCTGTGCCAGTGCTAAAAAGCCCCGACTAACAGATGTTAATAAAGAGGCAAGAATGCAGTTTGCAAATACTTTTATTAACGAAAACCATCGTTACTGGGAGCGAGTGGTCTTTTCCGACGAAAAGATATTTCAGTCCTGCTACAATGGTCAACTGCGAGTTACCGTCCCAGGGGTCATAAGTTTGATGCAGAATTTGCACAAAACTGATAATATCGGAAGGTATTCTGTCTGTTTGTTTAGTTTTTGAATTGTGCCTTTGCTGCAATTAATTTCACTTGCTATGCGTTGTTAAGACCACCCTTCTCCAAGTTTGGCATACTAATTAATTGTTTTCTTATAATAAAAAAATATTAACAACATTAGTTTTTTTTAATAAATATGACCCCACCAATGATTTCTTGTCAAAATAATTTAATTGACATAACTAATGTAATAAACTCCCATTTACAAAGAAAAATTTTTCGAAATAACATACTACTTGATTCGATTACTTTTTTCCAGCCTCGATAGCTTGCAAATCGTTGTTTATAAAATAAATACAGTTTATTTGATAAATGTTACAAAATTACACATGTTTCTATCAGTGGATGTTATAAATTCATAAATTGTTTGCATCCAATTCTTTGACATTACATGACTGATGACGCGCACCAAAGTGCATTTATTTATTTATTTTTTATATTGTAGATGCCTCGACATTGCTGTGTAGTATGCAAGTACTTTAAAAACTGAATCCTCAAATAGTACTTTTTCTTTCCCAAAGGATCCAGTGCTGCAAAAAAGTGGCTTAGAGCTATACACATGGAAGACTACTGCATTAGTAAACATTCAGCTATTTGCAGTTTGCACTTTGAAGACAGAGAAGTTATAACTAGCTTTATAAAGCTTTATAAAGATAGGTAGGTAATACGCACGAGGCTAAACTAACATATCCTCGTTTAAATGAGGATGCAGTTCTTCACATATTTTCCAATCAACCGAGGTATCTTTGTATAACTAAGCCAGTGTCTCAACGTAATCCTGAAGAAAGAAGACAAGATGCATTACAAAGGCAAAATAATGATATTGAGCAGTTTCTTGCCGATGACATCATATCAAGTTTTGAATATTTTGTGCAGGCTGTGCCAAAAAAATGATGCCTCAATAAGTGGAATTACAAGTGTGTGAAAAATGTCTTGTATTTTTACATTTTAAATATTGACTACGACAGTGAAGAATCTGATACTGATAGTAGCGAAGTAATTCTGGGCGAAATAAATTTATAGGGTCAAGTGGGGTAAATATGAAACAAAATATAAAACTTTCAATTTTTCAGTTACTTGTAAATACAGATTGAAATTTCCCATTTATGTATTATATGCAGTGTTACTTTCTAGTATGCGCTTAAAAGAACTATATCATTTAAAATTAAATGGGGTTATATTCGAAGAACAATACAGAAAATATAAAACTATTTATAGGCGAGTAGTGAAACAAGCAAAGAAAATGTATTTTGATAAAATTATTCTAAACTCTGCAAACAAATCAAGTACTGTCTGGAAAATTATAAATAATTCAATAATAACAAAATCTGGTAATATATCGGGTGGTCCAAAAAAAACCGGAATTTTCATTTTACCTTATAACTTTTTTATTTTTTCAGCGATTTTCAACTTTTTGGATTCGTTCGACAGCTAAAGCTTTCAGCTAAACGATTCTCTGCCAGAAGCTGATATTATGATCATAAATGTCAAGGCACACGTATTTAAACTTGAGCAATTTTTAATAACTGCTGGAATGTTGTTGAAATGCCGAATTTACAAACGGTTTGTTTCATCATCTTGACTGGTCTTGTGGCAATATTTTGATGGGTAGTTTTAAAAAATCGGTCAAAGAACTACGGAGCTGTACCAAAAAATGTAGAGGCGTGTTATCAACGTCTCGGCAGCAATGGTAAAAACAGAAATTTTTATTCTCCTTCATAACTTTTTTGATTCCTTACCGATTTTAATTTTTTTTGAATCATATAAAACCCAAAGCCTTCCACTACAATATTGAATGGCAGAAATTGACATGAATCATAAATCCAATATGGCGGAAGTGGTCAAATTTACCTAATATTTAAAAGCCGCTGGGATTTTTTTTAAATGGCGAATTAAATGGCTTTTCTTTTTATCTGGAAGCCTTATTTTCTAAAAACATTTTCACGCATAGATCACGAAAATCGGTTAAGAACTTACAAAGATGTAGTTCATAACGTAATCATGTGTCCCATAACAACAGTATTAAATTAATTCTTAACAGAGTTACCTATACACTTATCGTCATGGTTACAAAACAAAAACAAATGAACATTGACACTTAACTGTCACTTCGGCTGTTTTTAAAGAGTGTTTTGTGGTACCTAGTTTTGTCAAATGAAGACAAGATTTTCATTAAGAATTTATTGATTCGCGGCTATAAAGTTTCGGAAATAATACAACAATTTCCAGACAATAACTTTTTAAAAAGTACTATTTACGACTTTGCACGAAAGTTTTCAGAAATTGGAACGATTTAAAGACGTCGAGGAAGTGGTAGGCCGAGATCAGTAAGAGTAGAAGTAAGTATTTATTGTAACATTGTGTAATTAGTGTCAACGTAGAGGCAATATAGAGTAACTTAATTCTAATATTTTTGAATATTTTTTAGAACATTGAACAGGTCGCCAATTTGGCAATTAGCCCTGTAAGGACACCGCATTCCAGTTTTAGTGTGAGTCAAATTGCTCAACTAACTGAAACGTCTAGCCGCGAATCAATAAATTCTTAACGAAAATCTTGTTTTCATTTGACAACACCATTTTAACAAAACTAGGTACCACAAAACACTTTTTAAAAACAGCGGAAGTGGCAGTTAAGTATCAATGTTCATTTGTTTTGTAACCATGACGATAAGTGTATCGGTAACTCTGTTTTAATCTAATACTGTTGTTATGGGGCACATGATTACGTTATCAACTACATCTTTGTAAATTCTTAACCGATTTTCATGATCTATGCGTGAAAATGTTTTTAGAAGATAAGGCTTCCAGATAAAAAGAATAGCCATTTAATTCGCCATTTAAAAAAAATCCCAGCGGCTTTTAAATATTAGGTAAATTTGACTACTTCCGCCATATTGGATTTATGATTCATGTCAATTTCTGCCATTCAATATTGTAGTGGAAGGCTTTGGGTTTTATATGATCCAAAAAAAATTAAAATCGGTAAGGAATCAAAAAAGTTATGAAGGAGAATAAAAATTTCTGTTTTTACCATTGCTGCCGAGACGTTGATAACACGCCTCTACATTTTTTGGTACAGCTCCGTAGTTCTTTGACCGATTTTTTAAAACTACCCATCAAAATATTGCCACAAGACCAGTCATGATGATGAAACAAACCGTTTGTAAATTCGGCATTTCAACAAAATTCCAGCAGTTATTAAAAATTGCTAAAGTTTAAATACGTGTGCCTTGACATTTATGATCATAATATCAGCTTCTGACAGAGAATCGTTTAGCTGAAAGCTTTAGCTGTCGAACGAATCCAAAAAGTTGAAAATCGCTGAAAAAATAAAAAAGTTATAAGGTAAAATGAAAATTCCGGTTTTTTTTGGACCACCCGATAGATCAAGATATATTGATTAATGATAAAGTATCATCGGACAAAATTGAAATTTCAAATAAATTTAATTCATATTTCGTTAATCTACCCAAGTCATTATTACAAACTCATAACATGTCGAGCGATACAAACAATTACCCCTTAGATTTTCCATATTTGAGTCCTATAAATGATCCTAATTATAATTTCATTCTAGAGCCTGTTACAAATTCAGAAATTATTGATGTAATACACTCTTTAAAAAACTCGAATTCAGTTGGTCCTGACTTATTTTCAACAAAACTTATAAAAAAATTTGCTGATTTATTAGCCAAACCTTTATGTCATATAATTAATGAATGTTTTTGTCATGGATGTTTTCCCAACTTACTTAAGTTATCTAAAGTTATTCCACTTTTTAAAAAAGGAGATGCTATGCAACTATGTAATTATAGGCCTATCTCACTGTTGTCGATTTTTTCTAAAATATTTGAGAAATTATTAGCTAATAGAATAATACATTTTTTAGAAACTTATAATATTTTGTCCAAAAATCAGCATGGATTTTATAAAAATCGTTCAACCATATCCGCCCTTGCAAGTATTTTAAACTATATTTATAAAAATTTAGATCAGGGAAATAAAGTGATGGCAGTTTTTGTTGACTTGTCAAAGGCTTTTGACTGCGTGGATCATGACATTCTGTTAAAGAAAATAGAGTGTTATGGTCTTCGCGGCCAATGTAAAAATATTCTTGAATCTTATTTAAGTAACAGAAGACAGTTTGTTGAATTTTGTAAAATAAGGTCAAGTGAATTAGTGATTGATATAGGAGTTCCCCAGGGAAGTGTTTTAGGGCCTTTATTATTTTTATTATATATCAATGATATAGACAGCGTATTTTCTACTTTTTATAGTGCCTTTGCAGATGACATAACTATCATTGCTGCTACCAAAAGTGAACAAGAAGTTATCACCAAATTAAATGAAAATTTATGTGCTGCATCAAGTTATTTCATAAACAACAAACTTATTCTTAATCAAGAAAAAACTTATTCATTGCAGTTTCATCCCGTTGCAGCAAATTATTTGTCTAGTTCCCTACTAAAATTAAATGGTAAAAGTATTCATCAAGTTTCTGAATTTAAATTATTAGGAATATATATTGATCTGTCACTGGATTGGAAATCTCATGTACATTTTCTTTGTGGTAAATGTGCTAGCAACTGTTTTGCGTTGAAGAGGTTATGTCATATTTCCAGTACTTATGTAGTCAAAATTTTTTATTATTCTAACTTTGAGGCACGTCTAAGATACGGTATTATATTTTGGGGTAATTCTACAATGTCGGATCGTGTGTTCATGCTGCAAAAAAGGACCATACGCTCTATGTTTAAACTGCAATATCGTGAGTCATGTAAATTTACATTTATTAAACATAAAATTTTAACTTTACCATCTCTGTATATTCTGGAAATGTTGACTTTTGTCAAAAAGAATCTACCTGACTTTAATTCCCAAAATCAGTTTCATGATTATTCTACGCGTCATGGGTTAAACCTACAGTATGACTTACACCGATTGGAATTATATAAAGCTAATCCCTATTATATGGGTGCAGTTTTATATAATAAATTAAATGAGAATTTAAAAAATATACTTGGTGTTAAGAAGTTTGTATAAGCTATTAAAAATATGCTACTCAGTGAATCTTATTATTCTGTAAGTGAATTTCTCATGTCATAAAATATATTCCTATAGGTATATATTATTATTGTTGCTAGTTAACATTTTTGTTCATTGTTATTAAGTAGGTGCTAATATTTTCGATTACCATGTGTATGTTTGTGTGTATGTATATATGTATATACAGGGTGAATTTAAAATACACTGAATATTTTTAATCTGTAATTTCTTATAGCATAATTAATGAATTCGCAGTGTTTTAATTTCAAAATTTCATAGTTAATGTTTCAACACAAAAACCCTAAACTCGTCCCACTGGGGATACACTGACCGGTGAACTTGACATTGACTTGGTTACGAACAAATACCTCTACGCAGTTTTCGCAGTGTTTACCAAGTAAAACCAAAACTGAAATATAAAACACTAGGAAAAACTCACACTTGACATCATGGATGCACAGGCTGAACTACGCGGGCAACGTGGTAGCTACGAACACAAAACTGAAATTTAAAACACTAGGAAAAATTCACACTCGACATCATGGATGCACAGGCTGAACTACGCCAACGTCGCCAACACAACAAACAACACGATAGCTAAGAAGAGTGGGGGTACAGGCATTTATGTCGCTACACACATCAGCTGTTCTGCTCAGGCAGGAGCGTCGTGAATATAATAAATATTCAAAAATTGTTTTCTTGGCTGTATTTCATTTATTTTACAAATGACTATTTTTAAGAATTTTTACGGACCATAGAGCTTAACGAATTAAAATTATCCAGTGTATTTCAAATTCACCCTGTATATGTGTATATGTGTATGTATATGTATATTCTATCTTGTATGTGACATGTCCCATATTATTTACATGATCACTTGGACCAATAAAGAATTATTATTATTATTATTATTATTATTATTTTTTTTTTTCGGTTTCCCGAATCTAATGCTGGACAGTCTCCCTGTGGCCTCCGACACCACACAGAGAGAGCGCCAGCGAATAATCTACAGCAACTCCCCACATCCCGCAGGGTTAGTCACTGTAGATTCCAGACTCGTGTGCCCTAAGTAGACGGAGGGATCTCAGGATGACCGCTTTCTGCATTTGACCAGCCAACCATTCTGCCGATGTTGTATGGGGAAAATCATCTGAGGCCGACAGAATATTTAAAATGCAGAAACGTGCTATTCGAAACATGCTGGGGTTAGGGTTTAATGCTAGTTGTAAGGACAGTTTTAGAAAATATAACTTACTAACCCTGCCTAGTCTGTACATATATAACATCCTCTACTTCGTAAAAACAAATTTCAATCACTTTACACAACATAGAAATAATCATAGTCATGATACGAGAGGCAGAAATAATCTGCAATATGATGCCCACAGGCGTGAGCTGTATAAGAACAACCCATATTATCAAGGTGCTCTGTTCTATAACAAGCTCTCTGATGATATTAAACACTGTCATTCTATAAAACATTTCAAAAAAAAATTAAAAAAATACCTTGTTGAAAGTTGTTTTTACTCAATTGATGAGTTTTTAAACGCTTAACAACAATAAGTTCATTACTTTAATCAAAAATCATCAATTCAGTGCCTAATAATATTTGTGTAGTTTTTAATCTTATGATATGACTGTGATCATTGTGATTTTTAAAACAAATTATTGTCTTTACCATAACTGTCTGTTTTGTGTCTTTATCATTTACTCGTCTTTTTAAATTTACACTAGTTAGTAAGTAAATGTCAATGTCTTTGTATTTTTTACCTTTTTTATGTTAGTGTTAGGTAGTGATAGTTTTAGAAATCGACACATCCAATATCAATGTAATTGATCCAAATGGGAAAATAAATAAATTATTATTATTATTATTATGTTTGGCAGGCAGGCATGGTCTTCAATGCGGAGAGCAGCGTGGGCTTCATACCTCCGAGTACACCGATTATCAGGACGACCATCTTGACAGAGTAGCCTGGGTATAGCACTTGGAGCTCGTACCGGAGATCTCTGTATTTAGTCCGTTTCTCCTCCTCCTTCAAGCCGATGTTTGTCTCAGCAGGTGCTGAGAACTCGATGACATACATCACCTTGGTCTAATGGTCGAGGAGGACTATGTCAGGCTTATTGGCTTGAATTCGCCTGACGGTCGGGAACGAGTAGTTCCAGTAAATCCGGCATTTCTCGTTCTCGACAACGGACTCGATATCTCCGGGGATATAAGGCAGCACTGGTGTTTGGTCTATCTTGTATGAGTGCCGAAGATGGTAGTATAGCACTCGTAAAGCCTCGTTATGTCGTTGGATGTAGGTCGAAGTCGCATAAATCGGACACGCAGATAATAGATGCATGAGCGACTCCGGCGCCTGATGGCAGGTCCTGCAGTTGATATCAGGAACCTCTACACCCATCACGCGACTCCGATAGACCAATGTGTTAATAACACCATCTTGGCAGGCCACAATGAATCCCTCGGTCTCCGACTTCAGCCCCGCTGACCTTAAAAATGCGAAGGTCAGCTCTGTCGATAAACCCAGTGCTTCTATGTTGTTATAGAAAACACCGTGCAGGGGTTTATCGACGTGCTGCCTGAACAGATTCCTCTGTTCGGCAGTTTTAATTTGGGCTGTCAGACGATTCGGCGGAAGCTCAGTAACTGATTCTGCATCAGCACCTCGCCTGCCTCCTCGCCTGTAGTCGAACACGAGACCGAGTTCATCTGCGGCCCTCTGTGCTGCCTTAAACAATAAAGCGCCAACTCCCACGGTTTCATGATCTCTCACTAACCGTAGGAGCGGATCCGAGCTCCTTAGGATGTTACATGCCATACTCAGTGCTACTCTGCCATGCATACACTCCAGACTCAAGAGTCCCCGTTGACGTGGGAGGTACACACGAGGAACGGACGACCTAGGATGAATACTCCTATGAATATTAATCATCTTGCGGGTATCCCTGTCCAATTGGCGCAGCTCATCTACTCGCCATTTAACTACTCCGAAGGAGTAGAGCAGAATCGGAACGGCAAGCATATTAGTGGCAGACACCTTGTTCTTCCCCGAAAGTTAAGAAGACCAAATCTTTCGGAGTCGGTGTCTGTACTTGCCACGGAGAGAATCCTTTATTTGGTTCACATCCTGGATGTGACTTTGTTCCACACCCAGGTATGTGTAGGTCTCTCCGGCATCCAAATGTCGTAGGATGCTTCCGTCTGCGAGCTGCGCATCTTCGTGGAATTCCCCGCATCGTCCTCTCTTGAGGTGGACGACTGCGCATTTATTATTATTATTATTATTATTATTATACAACAAACAATGAAATTTATTTTGCAACTTTTTACACTGTGTGAGAATAGTATATTGTGTACCTAGTAGGAAAAGCCTAACATTCCCGGACGACTGTGAAGATTGCTTGTCGAGGCGCAGCCGAGACAAGCAACACGGAGTCCGGGAATGTGCTTTTCCTACGAGATACACATACTATTTTTTCTGACATAAAACAGCTGATTACCGTAATGTACTATAGTCTGTCTGGTGAGAGATTGCAGTGGTGGAAGGGACGACAAAAACGCGCGCTTTGATCTTATTGGTTACAGAGTCAGGTAGGTTTACAATGGCGTTTACGAATACGAGTTGACAGGTCATTGAACTTTGCGTGTATCGACTGTCAAACTTGTGACTATTAAGTAATAAATGTGTATTATCGTAAATTTAACATTACGAATTACCATTTACAAATAATATAAAAGGTATTGCCACAAAATCCCAGTTCATGATATTTAATCACACCCCCAAGAATTCTTCTCCAACAGTATCAATCACTAATCACCAATTAAAACCCCTAACATCAATTAAATATCTCGGCATCCACTTGGACAACAAATTGAACTTCAACTTACAAACCAAAATCATAAAAAAGCGAACTACATCAAGAGCGAAGCACTTTAGATGTTTAACGTATAAAAATAAAGGCATAAACACTTCAATCGCAAGCAAAATATACAAAACAATTTGCAGACCTATACTGGAGTACGCCCATGTTTTGTATTTAAATTGCCGAAAACCAGCACTGAAAAATATACAAGTAGCGGAAACATCAACCCTCAGAACAATTACAAAAATGCGACACCCTACAAATTCCCTCCACAATCCGACCAATGAGCTCCTCTATCGTAAAACAAAAATTCAACCGATACAAGAGAGATTAATAAAATTGTCTACAAAATTTGCAAGCCACATACATAACCTGGAACTAATACAACCACTTTTAATTACAAGAGACAGAAATCATCCGAAATACAGATATCCTGAGAAAACGCTACAAGAAATCCTAACATCTCTACATGAAGAACAACAATAACATGAAACACTATTGCCTCTAATGAAATGTTTTTTTTTTTTTTTTTTTTTTTTTTTTTTTTTTTTTTTTTTTTTTTGTGACTAATATAATATTGTAAATCACACATCTTCCCGTAAATGTTTATAACAAAAAATACTTATTATTGTAAAACACTGGCTGAAGGACTTCGGTCGATGGCCAATTGGTAGTCTCATAGTATTTTACCAATAAAAAGCTATTATTATTATTATTATTAAAAGGTATTGTAGTGTTCCCTTCAACTTTTAGCAAATAGATGAGTAATAAATCCAATAGTAGCCCCTCCTCAACAAAGGCGTAGCACGTAGGTGAGACTGCGGCAGTTAAAAATGTTACAATAATTTGAATTTCACTGCCACGTTTTATAAAATATTTTGAGATGAGTAAACTGCTTTCCGCCCAAGCCACGCCCACCACTGCAATCTGTCATCAGACAGAGTATAGGATACATTACCCGCTCCAAATACCGTAAATGCCTAATATTATTAAATATTATTCTTTTTTGTAAACTAGCTAATAATATCAAATGTACATACTCTACATTACATAATTGTATACAGGCTGAAGGACTTAGGTCGATGGCCATTTGGTTATCTCTTTTTGTTAACCAATAAAGAACTTTATTATTATTATTATTATTATTATTAAATAAAACATGTCACTTGGCAGTCTTTGGCACTGTTTGGCGGCATAAAATGCTAATTCGACACGTGAAATATTAAGTGGCAATTAGATGATAACATATTCATCCTCTCAAATAATCAATAGTTAGTTTATCATTGCTTAATAAAATATTTGAGTTTCAGTTCTTTTCCATTTTTCTTTAAAAATCTCCATCATTAATTTTCTTATTTTCAGAACCATTCAAAATTGTTAATTTTTATATACAGGGTGAATCTTAGAGTGGCGGCCATATTTTTGGGGTTAATAGTACTAGTCGTCATGAACATGAATCCGAATTTTTTTTTTTTGTAGGTTGTAAAATGGCAGAGTTATAAATTTTTTAAAAAAATTCGCGATTCAAGTTTCCTGTAATTCCGGCGCCGCTGGGCAAGCACTTACTGCATTACGTGTGACCGGTCGACAGTGTTGCCAAGTGTAGATGATATAAAACTCTTGCTAGCGCATTCCACTGGCGGGGTACCCAAATTCAAATAAAAAGGGTTTAAACAATATTCATTTTTCACAGCGCGAAAAAAAAAAAAACTTGTAGTTTTGTGTTCCCATAGTGAACGGTGTCGCCTCCTATAAATATGGCCCCCACTCTAAGATTCACCCTGTATACAGTAAGGTCCAAAAGTCAGTTACCCCCCTACTAACTTTTGAGTGGTTTCAAATATTTTTTGGAGTCTTAGGGGTTATACTCCCAGACAGATTTGCGATTGTTTGACGCTAAATAAAAAATTTGATATTCCAAAATGGCGTCTGGCCGCCATATTGGATATTTCTCTATTGTCGGATCAAGGTGTGTGACACCTTAAATTAAAGGTCTATTCGTCCATACTAACTTGCCCAAAATTAGAGGTAATCCGATGACGCA
Organism: Rhagium mordax; assembly: GCA_963680705.1. Classification (NCBI taxonomy): domain Eukaryota; kingdom Metazoa; phylum Arthropoda; class Insecta; order Coleoptera; family Cerambycidae; genus Rhagium; species Rhagium mordax. Next base: position 18,570,821 of record OY796662.1, read on the forward strand.
TTACAAAATGGCAGCATTAAAACAAATTCTATGTTCACACAGCGTGCTCATTTATTTACCTGTATTTTTGACATAATGATGCTCGACTATTAATCCCATGTAACCTTTTGAATTGAACATAATAAAAATTCTGTCAATAAAACAAGTAAAATCATGTTTGAAATAAAATTTTATATTATTAGGATTTTTCAAAATTAACTAACAGTGGGGTAAACAATTTTTAACTTTAAACGAACATTTTTATCTTAATCTTAAATTATAATAAATAGTACATTTGTTTACTATAATAAATGCTCGAAGTGTCTTCCATTTTGTTCACGACAACATCGAACCCCTTTTATGAATTCTTCGCGAACTCTTCTGAGTGTTATACCATTAACACTTCTAGATATGTCAAAGATTTTTTGAGTAAGTTCTTCTAAATTTCTGACTTGGGTACGGTAAATCTGCGACTTTATGAAGCCCCAGAGAAAAAAATCTAAGGGTGACAAGTCTGGAGATCGTGCTGGCCACCCTATCGGACCTCCCCGACCTATCCACCGATTCGGGAAACAATCGTCAAGATAATTTCTGACAGATCCAAAGAAATTTAAAAAATCCTAATAAATATTAAAAAATTGCATTTCAAACATGATTTTACTTGTTTTATCGACAGATTTTTCATTATGTTCCATTCAAATGCTTAAACTGGGACACATCTAGAAGTGTTAACGATATAACGCTTAGCAGTTTGCGAAAAATTTTTTATTAAAAGGGTTCGCTGTTGTGAACAATACGGAAATGAACCATTTGTTAAAGTAAATAAATGTAATATTTATTACACCTAATTATTAAGATAAAAATGTTCATTCAAAGTTAAAGATTATTTACCCTACTGTTAGTTAATTTTGAAAAATCCTAATAAATAATAAAAAAAATTTATTTCAAACATGATTTTACATGTTTTATTGACAGAATTTTTAATATGTTCAATTCAAATGCTTACTGGGATTAATAGTCGGGCATCATTATGTCAAAAAACCAGGCAAAGAAATGAGCACGCTGTGTGAACATCGAATTTGTTTCAATGCTGTCATTTTGTTATACGTCATCGGATTACCTCGAAATTTGGGCAAGTTACTATGGACAAATAGACCTTTAATTTAAGATGTCACACACCTTGGTCCGATAATAGAGAAATATCCAATATGGCGACCAGGCGCCATTTTGGAATATCAAATTTTTTACTTAGCGTCAAACAATCGCAAATCTGTCTGGGAGTATAACCTCTAAGACTCCAAAAAATATTTGAATCCACTCAAAAGTTAGTAGGGGGGTAACTGACTTTTGGACCTTACTGTATAGGTGCTTTACAGCATACAGCTTATCGTCGTTGGCACTGTAATACCTGTTATGTGAATATTTAGCCATTTTGAGATTTTTTACGTTTCAAGCAACTTAGCAAAGACTACGTAGCTTTTACAAGCTGTTATGTGTGACCACTAAACACAGAATTAATAAAATACGTTTTATAATACCTGCTATGTAAACTGTTGGCACGAAATAGCTGCTATGTGAATCGTTTCTACATAGCTACGGTTCAGGTTTTGTTTTCTTTCTGGCAGAAAAATTTCACATAGCAGGTATTGAAATCTTTTTGTATCTGAAGCTGCCTAATTAAATTGGGGTTATGTTATCATTTCTAACCAGTGTGCAATATTGTTATCAATAATTAAACTGTTTCATAATATTTATTAAGAAAAAACTATTCAAAATGACTACAAGGGCAAACCGTATACTACGCTTGCTTGTGGCAAAGAAAATAGAAGTGGTATGTATTTTGATACCGTATTATAACGTAATGAAGCTACAATGATACGATTACCTATCTATCTTTCAGAAAATAACCAAAATCAGGGCGATTCTATGTGCATCAACCAGAGAAAAAGACAGGAAATGGCTCAGAAAAACGTAAAAGAGTGTTTATATCAGGTGATTTATTTATTTTGTTTATAAGCATTTTATTCATAGTTAGGCAGCGCAATTAAACAAACTCCATAATAAACTTAAAATGTACAAAGTTGATCAAAATGATCAAATTATTCAAATTATGTACAGGATAGGCTACTGTGCAGCAGTCATATAAAAAATACAGAGGGACTAAAAACGAGACTAAAAATGTATTTTTAAGTTATTTATTTGGCAAAAAATTAGAGGTCTCTATTAAAAATTGATAGTTGAAATCTGGGATAAAATTTTAGAGAGCCAAATGAATTTTTTATAAAATATAGTTTGATCATAGGTTTAATTTATTTGCATTGATAGATTATTATCAAATTACAGATCGACAACCAGGTTGTAATTTTTGTGTGCCAATTGATGAACCATTTGAACTACCTTCACCTGTTGTGCAAAAAGTGACGATGTTAGAAATTATCGGAGATGAAGTTGAAAACATGCCCTATTAGAAACAATGGATTTTCATAGCACTAGTTCTCCTGTCAGAGGGAATGAGAATTATATTACCGAAAATGAGACACAAGAGAATTATTATGAGATGGAAGAAATAGTTCCCAAGAACAGGTGAATGAACAGATGACGAAAAATCCAGATACTTCTGACACTGATTTATTTGTTGATGATAATAATAAAAATATTACCCCTTTGGGTCAACAAGAACTTCCTTATAATATTGAGAATGGTCACAATAATCAGCAGATTAAAGAAGAAGAATTAAATGATAATGGGAGATTGGACAAACGAAAACCACCTAGACGAGAAATAAATAAAACTGAAAGACTCAGAGGAAAGGGATACAAAGGATATACGCGGCGTCATGGCAAAGTTGAAAACAAGACAGACCGCGAAGAGAGAAAAATAAGAAGCAGATGCACACATACGAAAACCGGCAAAAAAACGGATACAACTTTTTTGTGTGGATTAGTTACAGATGAGGACCGAGCAAATTGTTTCGATTATTTTTGGAGCCTATCTTCATGGGACTCTAGAAAATCGTATATTAAAGGTTTGGTATCTACTACAGCGCCATCACGCAGAAGGAAGGAAACTAACAATAATTCCCCACGTAAAGCAACGAGTCATGGATGTTATTTACCTATCAAAATTGGAAACAAAATTCGTGTGTGTCGTACCATGTCTTTGAATACATTTGGTATTGGACGGGATACATTCCAAAGATGGTGTCGAACAGATCTGAATTCAAATGATGCAATGCATGATGATGAAATGGTTGATGATAATATGAGGGATAAAGAAAAGTCAGGGACAATTCCGCTGAAAAGAACTAACAAGAAAAAACATGTTGCGGAATGGTTCAAGATGCTGCCAAAAGTACCGAGTCACTATTGCAGGAAATCTTCAAAAAAACTCAACATTTAGATCCAAATTACATTTATATCAAATTTTTTCGGAATATTGCAGAGATAATCAATTGGCAGTCGTCAGCCGTACTTTATTTAGTCAAATTTTGAAGCAGCAAAACATTTCTATTCATCGTCCTAGGAAAGATCAATGTGACACATGTTATTCTTTCAAAACTGGGAACACTCCTGAAGATGAATATCTGCAGCATGTTGAAAAAAAGAACTACATAGCCGCCAAATAAAAATAAGTGAACAAATATTGAAACACCTTCAGGAGTTAAAAAATGTTATTGAGACAGATCATCATCCGTTCTATGACAATTTACCGCACTAAAATTAAGATTTTTTTACAGTTACTTCGTTTACTTTAACACTATAACTTGTTAATATTTATATTAATTATTTGTAATGCTTTCTGAAACAAAATTAATAAATAGTTCTCACCTGATGCATTTTTTTTTCGTTCACGAGTCACAAGTAATACCTGTTCGATGTGTAGCAAATAC